>JAMXBB010000002.1:114285908-114453248 GCA_024138015.1 Lumnitzera littorea | reverse complement strand
CCCCCACCAATTTCTATGGACAGTGCAGAGCAGCAGCCGATTTAGGGTGTTGCAGTCCAGCCGCATACGAGAATTTTTCACATTTTAAAAAGCACTTGATAATGTATATTTGTCCATTCTATATTATCAAGTATTTACTCTGAGCTTATCCCCAGGCAAAATCCCAAATCCGCCACTAGTATAGGCAGTGATGCTGGCAAAAAAATTTCACCCCAGGTCTTGTCGATCCCTTTTTAAGAACTACTTCAACAGAACAGTTATAAGGAACATTTCAATTCAACGAATGCATATTTAAACTTAATTACACTGATTTTCCACTATCAGTGAAAACAAATTTACTGAAATGGAAAATAGATTCTCGGACACAAAAGAGCCAAAATTTTCCTGCAGAAGATTGAATAGGACCCTATCCTACCTACAGGTTAAAAAAGGAACAGTACTATAGTACAAGGCTCAAACAGGCGACCTTTTAGGAGGGACAAGAACTGGTCTCTGGAGCAAAACACATATTGAGATGAGTTTGAAAAGGACATTTCAAAGCAGGATAATATACTTTCAAATACAAGCTCTAAATTTATATCACAATTCGTAGAACATATATTAAAGAGGGCAGTGGGTTGGTCAATGCGTTTCGAAGGTTGACTAGCATTGAACAGCGTTACAAATTCTCTTTATAGGTTTTATTTTACTCTTTACCAGAAACTGAAAGCTCCTTTCTGAAAATATTTTTTTTTTCCCCAATAAATCAGGATAGCATGCATTAAGATAAGATTATATAGAGTTAATTAGTTAAACAGACAGAACTCTCTAAAAATTTTTAATGTACAATGTTGGTATCCTTACATGCCTGCCAATAACCTAATGCAGGGGTCACTAGATTATCCTAGTTTCATACTGAGTTGTTCTCGGGGGCTATCATCAGAATTTCGAGAAATCACTACACTAGTATCTGAACTTTTTCTTTTATGCAATGGTACAAGATATGAGGGATTGTCAAGGGGTAGTGCTTTTGCTATTTGTTTTACATACTTCCCTTCATGATCCTTCTCTTATTACATTTTGGAATTACAAAAAAGAAAAGTCGATTCTAAAATTATGAGAAGACTTATAATATGAACTAGCTTTAGCCTCATTTATCCCGAAAAAAAAAATGGAGAATAGGAAGGGGAAAATCTCTAATTCCTCAAACTCCAGTTTCAATCTTTGTTTTTTTTTTTTTTTTTCCCCTTGTCTTCATTTTCCATCTCATATAATTTTTATGGATGAAGTGCGTACATTCTCAGAGTTATAGTAAGTTATCAAGCCAATTTTCTTGATATGAACCTAAGCTCAAGTTCTGCATCTCAACCTTTCCCTGTAACCTTATATAGCTGATTCACCATTCCCCACCATCTTTGCCAGTGGTACTTCGCTGAAAAGCTACTTCACTTTCTTACCAACACATCTGCTTTCTTCCTAACTTTCTTTTTTTTTTTTTTTTGGGGTATCAACTCATCTTGTCATATGCTTCCTTCGGTTTGGTAGCCATTTCTTTCTTTTTTCTCTCCCGGCTACATTTATATGTGCATTTTACAGAAAAGCTGATGATTTTTGCTATTTTCTTATTTTGCAGAAAACTGCTTTAACCCACTCCATTAAATGGTTAGCACTTTGTGCTTCTTTGTAGCTTGCATTCTGAAGAAATGAATCCTTCCAAAATAGAATCAAATGGTTTTCTTCACATATCTAGTGTAATAATCTAATAATCTATTAAGATTGTGTAAATAGGGGTTCAACTAAAATAGCCACATATGTGCTGCGTAAGTCATACACTACACATGGCTTCAAAAATGTAAAGCAAGAACAACCCCTAGTTAGATAATATGGAGAGAACAAGGCATGAGGAGGAATAGGCAATTCCAATCTCAAAACAAGGGAGTATTGAGGAACCTCTGATGTTTACATTGTAGCTTCAACCAATGACATTAATCCTTTGCCTAAATTGATTGCTTAGTCTTAAAGAACACAGTTTTTTACACAAGAATATTGTTTCTTGGTTCTCTTTAAAAGTTATAAATAAATAAGAATAGTTTAATATTTATAGATTCTTGAGCATAATGATATCTATCAGATCATCTTAATAATTAACGGATAAGATAAAGTTTACTCGGTTCATGATTATCTTACATGAGATAGCTAAACAATCTAGAATTAGTAGTCTTCCTCATAAATACACGAGTCCACCTAAAAAAGGTTGAAAATAGACGAACCGATCCAATAATCTCTTTTTCAAGTCCACTAAGTCAATTTTTCTTAAATCATCCTAATACAAATCCAACTCCTCGAACCCTGAATCAACCATTTCATGATTATCCTGTATGAGATAGCTAATGAGCCTAAAACCAATAGCTGTTCCCATAAATGCATGAGTTCACTGAAAAAGGTTGGAAACAAATTGTTCATAAATCATCCCGATATAAATCGGACTCTTTAGACCCTACCATTTGATCTAAGAAGTCAAGCCTAAATAGACAATGAGTTTAGCTTAATCTTTGATAAAGCAGTTTTTAGCCCTCTACAAAAATATCACAAAAAAATTAAAAAAAAATCCATAAAGTTCAATGTCAAGATGGCCCTTGCTCAAATTAATTTGCTGATGTGCGCCTATGGAAAAACTTCCAACAATGAGTTTACTCCAATATTTTGGAAATACTTTATCCTACACTAGCCACACTATTCCTTGTCATTTTTCAAAATTTATTGAGATTATCAAATGATAAGTCAGGTTTTGAATGAATTGGAGAGGAGCATCACTTTTAGAATAATGAAAATGCTTATATCTTTGGATTGTGACCAAAGGTGGAAAATATTCCTTTCCCTGATAATACAAGAACTTCAAAGAATAGATCGTATCGCTTGCTCTCTTACCCAAGTCTTTATGTCATTCGATTGCTCAGTAACTAAAGGTTAAAAATCAAGGACTTCCACCTTTTGGAAAAGACATCAACACCACCACCTTACTATCACGACTCATACCTACCTTGGTGTGTATGTTAGGGAGAGGGAAACATAACAGGACCTAGTAAAAAGCCCACTCCTCCAACCCCTTCCCTTGCTCTTACACCCAATCGCATCTTTGCTACTATTACCATCAAACTTAATGCTAAAAACTATAGTCATCCTTGATGACCTCATTCCTCATCTCTATGGACTTATACAAATATACGATGGTACGATCCTTTCACAAGAAGAAGGCAAATTTGCCATTTATGAATAAACTATTTCTTAAAAAGGGGTCTTTGCCAAACTAATTACCAAAATACCCTTGTAAAAAATTGCATTTTGATCGTGTGATTTAGTTTTCCCAATTTTTCGTTGAAATTGTATGAAAATTTTCCAAGAAATTGCATTTTCATAATGCTATTTACGAATCTTATCATTTCCAAACCATACGATTTCTAAATTGCATAATACAAATGCAATTTACAAATGCATAATAGGTTTATATTTTGTACCGACAAGCCATGGATGACCAATCCTCACATGTCGTCCTTGAACAAGTTTCTAGATAGCTTGGAAGTTTCTCTACATAATGGTGCATTTATATGATTGAGGTTTGCAGGTTTACTACTTATATGTCTTTGAAGATGTGGTAGACACATGAACACGTGATATGAGGGCAAAGAAGTGAGAGAGTATAAATTTAAAATGAAATTCGAGTGTAAATCACATACTTAAATTGCATTCGTAAATTGTAATTACAAAACTTAATTTATAAATCGCAATCACATCACGTGATCTCTTTACAATTTTATACTTTCTAAGAAATAATTTGCCCACAAAGGGCAAACTCACCTACTTCTCATCCTTTCACCATCATGTGAAATTCATCATCCTAACCATGCTTTGCTCATACCAAATTTTGACTATATTCTGGCCACCTCTCCATCAACATTCTCATGGAGATTCACAACATCTTTGCCAACTATGATATCTAGACCACTCTTAAACAACTCTTAGTCCCCTATTTAAACAACACCATTAGTTTTTAACTAAAATCTATTGTTGATCAACTACCCTCAATCAATAAACCTCTCAATCCAATGGACCTCATCATTTATGCTTCTTGCCAGGACCTAGTTATCACCCTTACTACTCAGACCTCCTCTCCCACATCTAGGGGTCGAGTTCGTGGTTACAACCACCTCAAAATCAAGGGATGCTCGCTTTTCTTCAATTACTCAAAGTTCTTCTCCTCAACTGCAATAGCACAACCACTACTTCACTTATGGTCACTCCAATCAAAAGAGATTTCCTCCATTAGAGACTAATTTGCGCTCCATCGATTCTTCTTAGATCACCTGCTAAATATGCGACAAGTTAGGACATTCCGTACTTCAATACTACACAAGTTCAACGATTCTTACATAGATGTGCCTTAATCTTTTGTTGCCCTATCCCTAGCGGATTGCACAATGCTATAGTATCCCAACTTTGGTGCTATGCATCATATGACACCAAATGTAGGTACACTCACTAACTTAACACACTATATGTTGGTTCTTATAAGGTCCTTATAGGTAATAGTATCTCATTATCTACATCTCACATAGATAGCATCACTATTCACACTTAAGCTCATAACCCACATCCCAAGAATGTTCCTCATATTCCTTCCCTTACACATAATCCCCTATTTACTATCAAATTTTGTCAACATAACAATTGTAATATCAGTATCAACAATTTTCATTTTTGTCTCAAGAACTCCCAAACTAAGTATCCTCTTTATTCCGTCACTCTACACCCAATTTCATCTCCTCAATCTCTTATCACATCAACCACTACTAAAAAAGTTTAGCATTCTCATTTATGTCATCCTCAAACTAAAGTTTTTAGTAAGATGGCTTAGAGTTAGGTCATTCAAGTTGTCCTCTACATCTACTAGTCCCTATCACTCTTGTTGCATTGAGGAGTCTACTCTTCTTCCATTTCAGCAAGCATCTCACATAGTGCACAAGCCTCTAAATTTAATTTCATCTGATTTACAGTAATTGCCAATTAGATTAAATTTAGAATTTCGTTATTATGTACTCTTTATAGACAATTGTAGTAAATATTCTTGGTTTTCTCAATGCATAATAAAAATGAAATCCTATCTCATTTTTAGCATTCCAAAACTATAGTCAGAAATCATCGTATTTAAAACTTTCATAGTGATAATCATAGTGGTGGTGAATTTAATGATAGGGTTTAACCAATTTTTTGTGTAACTATGGCAAATAGTTCCAACTATCCTATCTTTATACTCTCTAACAAAATAGGATTGCCAAATGCAAACATCATCACTTAACTAAGCTAGCCCATACTATCTACCTCCATATCCACCCTTTACCCTCAGTAACTTTTGGGTCAACGCAACCCTTACTATTATTAGTTGATACCATAAACCAAATACCTTCAACCCCACTTAACCTAGAAAATCTAGCATCGCATGCCACTCAACTACCAATTCCTTCACATAATTAGATTACTCTACTTCCCTAACATAACTTATAACACTCTTAACAAACTTTCACCTCATTCCACTACTTACATCTTTATTGGCTACTTAACCAACCATAAAGGTCATCACTATCTTGACCCTTCATTCAATCTTGTTCACATAAGTCACAATGTGATTTTTTATAAGTCCGACTTTTCTTACAAACAACTTGTCTCATTCATTGGCTCTAATAGCGAGCACAATACCTCAGTTACATTTACCTTCACCATCCCGTCTCCCTTTAACCTACCATAAACACATGACACTCCCACCATCCTACTCCCTCCTACATCCCTTACCCCAATTGTTCCTCGGACTCAAATACCCTTACCAATCAAGCAACATCAACCTCATATACGTCTACTTCTACCTCCTCCTCTATTAAATTAATAGCTAATAGACCACCAATTACATGTGTCTATCATCATCAAAACCCTTTACCCCTAAAAAATTTGTCCTTCTTGCATACCCAACACAATAATTACTCAATTAACTACTCCCTCCACATCTTCATCCCAAACCCTCCCAAATCTACCCCTCTTACCCTCTACCACTCCTACTCTCCCTCCATTCTCATCACTATCCACTCATAACATGTATACATGCCCTTTGTGACCTCACCTAAGCAGTTACTATGAGAAAAAAAATTCGACTCCCTCCTTAAAAAATCTAGCTTGGTTCCCCCAAAATTACATCAAAATGTTGTTGATAGTACTTGAAAATTTCGATTAAAACCCAATGTCAAAGGACAAATTGAGCATCACGAAATTTGTCTTATTAGCTAAGGAGATATCATTACAAAAGCTTTAAAGGGAGCAAGGGTCAACTATATTTATAACAAGCTAGACATGATTAACACTTCAGCTTAAGGGGGAAACATAAAATAATAATAATAATTAGTATAGGCATAATTAGTATAGTTGTAACTAGTGGTGATTGATTTTCTTTTCATATGTTTTCCTAATATAGTTTCCACATAATTAGTTTGACCGATTCTCTAATCAATCATCAAAATTCTTCTATTCTTCATGGTGAAACTCCTTATAGTCTCCTTTTTTCTACCAAACCTATGTTTCCTATTGAATGTCGAATATTTGGTAGTACTTGCTTTATTCGTGATGTTCGTCTTTAAGTAACCCTACTAGATCTTAAGTCTCTCAAATGTGTATTTCTAGATTACTCTTAGGTTCAAAAGGGTCTCTCAAATGTGTATTTCTAGATTACTCTTAGGTTCAAAAGAGATATTAATGTTATTAGACTAGTCTTAAGAAGTATCTTGTATCTATTGATGTTATATTTTTTGAACATATACCTCTTTGTGTCTACTTCTTCAACATAAGGGGAGGAAGATGATATGTTAATTTATCATATCACCTATCAATTACCCGATGTTTCTACATCTAGTAGTATGCCACCACTACCACCACCATAGGCACCTCCACCTCCTAATCAACAAGTTTATTCTAGATGACGAAACACTTTTCCTTCATATCCTACACTAATTTCTTCTTCTTCATCAAATGTAATCTCTAATGATCTTGATCTTCTTATTGCTCTCTATAAAGGTAAACATCAATATACTTATCTCATTTCTTCCTTTCTCACTTATGATCACTTATTGTCTTCTACTTGTTCATTTATTGCATCCTTCAACTCTATGACCATCCCGAAAACTGTCTATGCTACTTTACCTTATCTTGGTTGGTGTGATGCTATGATAAAAGAATTAATGATTTGGATGCTAATAGTACATGGTTTTAGTGGATTTACTTACAAGTAAAAAGGAAACTGGTTGTAAATATGTGTAAGTTGTTAAAATCAATCCTAATGGATCTGTTGATTAGCTTTTAAAGCCCATCTCGTAGCCAAAGGTTATGCTCAAACCTTTGAAATGAATTATTCAAACACATTTTCTCCTATAGCTATGTTGACCTAATTTCACTTATTCATATATTCAGTAGCTACTCATGATTGGTTTCTCCATCAATTGGATATTAAAAATACCTATTTACAAATTAATCTTTAAAAAATACATAGAGCAACCACCTAGGTTTGTTGCTCAAGAGAGTTTGTAAGGTCTATCGTCTTGACAAGTCATTCTATAGATTGATGCAAGGTCCCCAAACTTAATTTGGAAAATTTACTTACGCAATTGAAAATTTTGGCTTGAAGAAGAGCAAGACCGATCACTCAATATTCTTTAAGCAATCTTAACCTGACATTATTCTTGTTATGTATATTGATGATATCATTACAAGGAGTGATGGTAAGATTCTCATCTCTTAAATCCTTCCTTCACACCCACTTTAAGACAAAGGATATAGGGATGCTGAAGTGCTTTTTTGGGAGTTGAGGTAACAAGAAGCAAGAAAGGCATCTTCTTATCTCAGAGAAAGTATGTGCCTAAACTATTAGTTGAGACTAGAAAATTGGGAACTGAGCCTTACAATACACTCATACTTCATAATGTGCAACTTACAAAAATTAGTAACTTATTGCATATAGACAATTGGTTGAGAAGTTGAACTATCTTACAATGACTCATCCCCAAGAATCCGTAGTTAGAATGGGATTTCAACTTCGTACCCCATATTGCATATCGAGTGTTATAAGTCAATTTATGTTTTCCACAACCACACATCATTAGGCGTTTTTGAGCAGATTTTGTGTTATTTATAGGGAGCTTCTTGATGTGTATAAAGTATGAAAATCATGCACAGAATTGGATTGAGTACTTTGGGCAAGTTTCAAGATAAATAGGAAATATACTATAAATTATCTTATGTTTGTTAGAGGGAAGTTTCATGGAAGAGTATGAAGCAAAATGTTGTGTCTTACTTGAGTGTAAAATCTGAATATAAGGCTATGACACGATCAATGTTTGAAATAATGTAGATTTAGTAGCTCTTCACTAAAGTTGGCTTTAAAGTGTTGCTACCTACAAATTATGATGTGTCAATCAAGTTATTTTTCATATTGCATCCACTCTTATGTTTCATGAACAAACTAGCTATATTGAAGTCGCCTTTCATTTCATCTATGAGAAAGTACTACAAAATTTAATTTCTAGAGAGTATGTTAGAGAACAAGTGGGAGACATCTTTACAAAATCTTTAAGTGAAGGGTCAACTAGATTTGTAATATGTTGCACATAATTAATATCCAAGCTCTAGCTTGAAGGTAGGTGTAATGGAATGTAAATTAATGTGAAATTGTGATTAGCACAGGACTACTAAGCGTAATTACTAGAGGTGTGATTAATATGATTGATTTTCTTTTGATATGTTTCTCTAATATAATTTCTCCATTATGTATATGTATGTATATCGATTCATATGAAAAAAGTGAATTGCTTCTTTATTTCCATTGTTATAATAATCATAGGAGTATTTTAGCCTTTTTCTCCAAGTCATCAAGGTTGTATTTTCCCCACATAATCTATATATTACTATTGTAATATTATTACTCTTTAGTGATACACAAAACATATTTCACAGTGTATGGCCTTAGACTAGTAAACACAAAAGGAGGGTTTTTCTGTTTGTAGGCCAGGAACCACCCTAAAATCCTTGAGCTTTCAAGATGATATTATTAAAGGCACTGCTAACAAAAAAGGATGCTTGTTTGATGTCTAGTTGAAGTTACATCTTTAAGAAACATATACAATTCTCTACGAATATTGAACTCTAATATACTTGAGCAGACTATTCACATCTCTACATAAAGATAGCTCAAATTTAGGCAATATAGAGGTTATGCATAGCTGTTTACGTAGAGATATGGAATATCTTTGTAACCCAAAAGGTTTATGCTCCCCACTAACA
Source organism: Lumnitzera littorea (assembly GCA_024138015.1). Classification (NCBI taxonomy): domain Eukaryota; kingdom Viridiplantae; phylum Streptophyta; class Magnoliopsida; order Myrtales; family Combretaceae; genus Lumnitzera; species Lumnitzera littorea. Next base: position 114,443,900 of record JAMXBB010000002.1, on the reverse strand, counting down.
TAAAAGCTATTTGAGATCTATACTTCTAGCTTCTAAGAGGCTTCAAAATCTTTTATAATCATTTTTTGCTTCTTCATTTGCACAAAATAGAGTCTAGGTGACTTTAATAGTGCATTTAACATCTAAATTGCTCAAGTTTTGCTAGGTGTAAGGATTTTGTATGGTAGTAGGTGGTAGATAACAAACACTAGTGCATTAAGAATCATCTATATGACCTGAAAATCAATATATGTCTAAGAGACTTCAAAATCTTTTATAATCATTTTTTGTTTCTTCATTTGCACAAAACAGACTCCAGGTGACTTTAATAATGGATTTAACATCTAAATTGCTCAAGCTTTGCTAGGTGTAAGGATTTTCTATGGTAGTAGGTGGTAGATAACAAACACTAATGCACTAAGAATCATCTATTCGACCTGAAAATCAATATATGTCCAAAGAAACATGAAAAACCATGCAAGTACTCATAAGATTGAACCTAAGTGAATAAGGAAAAAACAAAGGTGAGTCCTAAAGTGGAAGCTTCAAACAGCCCAATTCCTCATATATTTAGAGATACGAGAAATTACCCGTTAACCACCAAGTTTTGAATTTATATTAATATGCTCTTCAATTCATCAATATTGCGGAGAAGTCTTTCATTTTCCCTAAGCCCGTTTTGCAACTCAATGTGTAATGCTGCATTTGACAAGAAGTAGTCATCAATAAATGGGAAACTTCTGCTCTGTTAACTAATAATGACACCTAAAGACTATTCAATGAGTTTTAAGTCTCCAAGACTGCCCAATTTTTCATCGTTTTGAAAAGGTCAAGGTTTTCTAATTGAAAATATATTCCATAAAGAATATTTAATGAATCAATAACTGATATGGTGATCAAGGAGAATTTATCACTTTAAAAGGGAAGGACAAATAAGAAATATTAAGATTTAAGGTTTTGATCCAGGAGTCTTTTTCTTTGCTCTTTTTTTATTTTTTTCCCTTTTTCTCCTTTTCTTTTTTCAGGTAGACATATCCAGAAATCTTTTGTAACGTGCAGTGATGAACTTAAGCATGAGGGACCAATAATGTGCACATCTGATGTTTGTCCTGTTTAGTTTCTGATGTATTTTGGTTAAAACATTTTTCAGGTTTAGGTCAAAGCACAGAGTTCCCCTTGATACTCTCCAGATTCTTCCCTACTATCACAGATACCTGGAAAAGACCTCATTACAACATAATGTTTCACTCAACACAATGAGCAATAACAAGTAGCTTTTATAAACAAATCTACTTTACACACAAATTACTTAAGCATCTCACACCTCCTTATAGAATAGAGGGTATAATTAAGCCTCTCAGATGTCCATACAGAATACCAGGTATAATATCAACAGATATGTCCCTTGACATTTTGCTGGTTTTGACCTGCATGATCACAGACAATAAAGCTTCACCTAGGGTCCTTTTTCGTCCAAGTGCAGGTAGTCCAAAGAAAGGTGCTTTTGGAAAAAAAAAGGAGTCGCTCATGAAATCTCAATAGCTCCTCCATTTCTTGAGTGCATAAGGTCCTACAGATTTCTCTTAATATAGGTCAGATTTCTTTGTTTCAGTCACAGAACCAGACTTTTTAGAATCCCAAGCAATGGTACTGCCATGTGCCCTGTGTTGGCTTTCCCAACTATAACCAGGACAATGCTTCTAAAGTTACTAGTTCAAGGATACTTTCCAACCTTCTGGCCATTACTTTATGATCTATAATTTAAAATCTCTCAAGACTTTTACCATAGGTAATTTGCTTTGTAGATGACTAACATGAATGAAAAGAATGTATATGTGTCCAATTCTACTGTGTGCACTTACCATGAATGATGGAGGGATGGTAAACCATAAACATAATGGCAAAACATTAAATATGTATACTAAGCCAAAAAAATGATAGCTAGTTACTTCATGACCAAACTGCAATTGGAAGGTATATTTTATTCAAGGAATGCTGTTCTTTTCACTTACACATGCAGTAGATCTTTTGCATTGTTTCAAATGGTCGTTAGCCACCCCAAATGAGGACCATAAAGCAACTCAATTACAGATAGCCTTACTTTTAATTCTTAAAGTTATTTGTTTAAGTTGTCCACGTTTTGTCTGTTTATGATCTGATATGATCATGCTCCATTATGCTTGATTAAGTTGGTTCTAATACAAACAAAATTAAGCTTCTGAAAACTGAAAAAAAGGGGTAAAAAAGGTATTTTAGCAAGCTTTTACATGAGCAAGCTTTTACATAAACTGCCAATCTTCTAGCTAAATTGGATTGAAATAGGATTTTCATATCCCACTGTCCCACATTCACTTAACTTAGATCAGAAGAAAACTTACCCATATTTGAATCATGAAGATCTTCAAGAACGTCATCCTCAAGAGTGGGTGATGAATGTGTCAAAGAAATGTTCTTTTCACTGAAGAGACCAACTTCCTCTTCAAGGAATTCTTTCTCAGTCAAAAGAGCAATTAGTTCATCACGTCTTTCCTTGTTGATTCCATTCTGAAACTCTAGACAAAGCCTAGTAAATTCTTCCCTGACAAATGAGTTCCTGGTGAGTGAATTGAAATCGTAACTTTTGTTACTTCATAAAAATTTCTTAATTTTTTCCTTGAAAAATCCATCATAAACAGAAAGATGGTTGAAAATTAATAAGCAAAGTGATGGACCTCACATAAACAATTGTATCCTTCAATTAGATAAAATTCTTTTTATAAGAGTGCATAATAGGTTGAAATACCGCTTATTATTAAATCTTTTAACCATCTCATCTCGCTTTTTTCTACATAGCTGGAGCTCCTCCTCCAAATAATTCACCAAGTTTCTTGATTCAACTATCAACAAACAAAAGTAATGAACATGTTATGACTTCATAATAGCCTAACAGTTGATGAGATATGGAAAAACAAAGGAACCAAATATAAGCCATGAAAAGATATAGATTACATGCATAATATTGTAGCTGCCTCTCCATATAATCTTTTCATCCTTTCAGTGTTTCTTTATTGCCCATGACAAAATGTAAGATAATGAGTTTGCATTTTTGCCAATTTATAAACATATGAAAGTTACAAGAAGAAAATTGTCCTGCCAAGTACAAGCAAGTTAACCAACAAGATGGAACAACCAAGTATACCATAGTACTTAAAATCCAGAAATAAGAAAGTGCCAGCATGAACTAGAAGAATGGCTCCTATATGGATGCTAGGAAAAATCCATTAATAGGATAGGATTTGTTGAATAATGATGCTCAAAACAACATTATTCGGTAAATCATCATTAATATGCATTGGTAGATTTAGTATTAACCTTAGTAGTTAACTTAATGTTGTAGGTTGGTACAGCTAATGTTGTGGGGTATTTAGGATTGTTATAGTAATAATTGTTGCTACCTATAAATAGGTCCTCTTGTTTACTAATTACATATAACTTTAAAATAATTCTATGCTATTTTTTCTACATGATACCAAAGCCCAATCAATCCCAATTGATCTCAATCGAAGTTATTAATGATGACTAATCATAAATCAAAAACTCAAGTCTAATTCCCTTGACAACATAAAAATGTCAATAGTGTTGAGTTCCACTCAATCTGACATGTACAAATAACATAACATAGACTAAATAAGTTGATTTTTTTTATTGATTCCAATCTACGAATATTGTTAGAGAACGAGGTAAGCTAAGATGTCCCATCAATGTTATGCCTAGGCTACCAAACATGGATGAAAATTATGAGATGTGGTGGCCAAGAATCACAGCAACACATCTTTACTATGCATAAAAGTAATTGTATACTCTCTCTTGCATGTTGTTGTTGAGATGTCTAGGTGTAGATTTGGCCCGTCAATCATAAGGTAAACTCATTGAAAATCTTTGAAAATTATGATGTAAGTGGCATAAGTATCAAAATTTGAGTTGCTAATGGTGGTCTGGTGTAACCTAAAGGTTAAGGCCTAGTGCGAGTGTAAAATTCAAAACTTCATTCAACTTTAGATGTACTTGAGATATAACTTGACATCATTAGCAAGCTCACTATTGATCTGTATATACTGTAAAGTAGCTGTCTAAGATCTTGGATGAAATGAGGAAATTAAGAAATAAGGAGGCACACCTCACAATGGAGAGACGAGGCAAGTATATATAATATGTGGGAGAGAAAAGAGGAGATTCACAATAGTTACCTAACCTACTTGAGAACCCAAGTATGATATTAAATTTTGAGGATGTAGTACTTATGAATTTTTATTAACTCATCAAAGCAACTTTGAGCCAATCACATGAGGTTATCAAAATTTTGATGATGTAGTACTTATGAATTTTTGTTAACTCATCAAAGCAACTTTTGAGCCAATCACATGAGGTTATCAAAATTTCCTGATCTATTATTCCTGTTGTGGTAAGTTTCCTTAAAAGAAATCATCTAGATATAATTGCTAGTTAAATAATTAACGGCAGCACTTCTCCTATTTAAGTGGTTCATCATTTTCTAATCAATACAAGAAATAATCTTTGGTGATGACAAATTAATGATTTCATACTACCCTAGGCCTATACCTAAGCCTTGTGCCACCCATGCATCATAATGAAAGAAAATTTTAATTTTTGCTAAAGTTAATGGAGTGAATTAATATTCACCACGATATTGAGCATTAAATATAACTAGGTTTTATAAAATCCTTGTCTTAAGCCATACATAATCCCTAGCCATACAAGGAAAAATAGAATCAATACATAATCCTTCTATTCTCTTTTCCAATATTTCTTGCCCAACAAGAGAGCATGCAATAAGTTGGCAAGAAATCCCTTCTTCCCCCTTGAAGATCATGGCAAGAAGAGAAGAGAATCATAAATTTCTTCTTTTTCTTCTTTTTTTTTACCCCTTAAGCCAAGGTGCAAAACTTTAGTTTTAACTAAAAAGAATAATATTGAACAAAAGGAGCACGTATAAAATCGAATCAATTATCAAAAACAAAAGGATACCTAGTTCAACAAAATGAGCATAATGTGCTGAGGTGCTCCACAAGAACTCAAAAGCTACTAAGATAAAATGTTAAAATTACAAAATACAAGAAAGACAAATCTATAGTATAACCTGTCCAGGGATTCACCACTCCACCCATACACCTATAGTTTCTTCCTTTCCACGAGTAGTAGCGTCCAACAGTGAAAGCTTTCTTGCCTCTTACATATAACTATCTAGGGCTTGTCAAAAGGAGGTAATCTGTCAAAGGGTTTGCAATGGAGATTTGTGAGAACGACTAATGCCCCAGTGGGAATTGTATTCTTTAGGGTCTCCAAATATTCCATATCGTTCAATTTTTCATTTAGAAAAATTCCACTAAGTTTTACTGCAAATTTCAAACATAACAAACTATATAAACATTACGAAAAGTATAAGTAATATAACAAATGAGTCAGTAATTTTTGTCTTAGTTAAACACACGCTTAATTTACACAAAATAACATTCGAAATTATATGGTAATGCCAAATATTGCAAGATTACTCTATGGAATCAAATCACACATAATAGACGCTCGAAATAAGAATAATGGAAAGACAACCGAGACCAAGGCTATCTCAAACTATCTAATTGTTCAAACAAGTCCAGCAACTCGACCATCAACACTTCAAAGTCTACTCAACAGATCAAAACGTAAGCAATACGCAAACACACGAACCATAAGCCCAAATCACAAAGCCATTGATAAATAAGAAGAAGCAAACTGGACATTTTTACCAGTAACAGCAATAAGGCCTTTGAGTTCGAACTGTGCCGCGTAAAGTGATTTCGTCAATTCGGATTCTTGGACAGCCAAAGCAGTCTCGATTTCCGAGCACTTAACAATCTCCGACTCGATTTCTCGCGTCGTCTGTATATTCGATTCAATCTCTTCATTTACCTGTAAAAAGTTCTTCCCGTTGCGTTTATCCATTTCGAAAAGTGAGATGAGAGAGAAAAGTAGAGATATTGCGCACCTGATCAAGATTATCCTTTAGAGAAGAAATCTGACAGAGGATCGCACCTGAATCCTCCATAGCATTCCCCTCGCGCTCTCTCTCTCACTCTCTCTCGTCCCTCTGGCACTTTAAAGCAATGCGCAGCGCGCCATTTAGCTCTCGAATCTTGGTAGTTAAGCAAGCCCGAGAGTACGTTTGGGCCCTTATGTGTATTTAAAGGAGCCTTGTGACGTTTTCCGTTTGATTGCGTTACATAGCCGTTGTAAGCTTAGAAAGTTGGAAATTTTTATAGATGCGTGTTTAATTTTGACGGGACTTATTCGGTCCCTACAGAGAGAAAGTAATGGATATTATATTATTTGCATAACCGGAAGTGACAAGTAAAAAGAAGTAGAAAAATTGGAAGATTAAGATATCAATTTTGTGAATTTAATTATTTCATAATAGAATTAAACTCTAATATTATAGATGACTTTATAAATCGATTAGGTCAAGTAAGATAAAAATTTTATTAAATTATAAATTTGAATATATTATTTATAATAAAAACATTAGAGTTTTTATTAAAATCTAAATCGCGTACAAAAATCCTAATCATATATACGCGTAAGTACTTAAGATTGAATATAAACTTAACAAACACCCTAAAACTATAATTTTAAGTTTATAAAATGAATAAATATAACTTAATAGTAATAAAATCCTAATCGAATATAATTATCAATTGATACATATAATCACTTAAAAAAATTGTTAACAAATGCATTAAGATAACTTCTAAATATTATAAACATAACGGATAATAATTTTATTAATAAACTTTATAAAGTTTCAAATAATATTTATTAATAATTATTTTATAATTCAAATTTGAAAATTCCTAATTTTCTTATTTTTCTTTCTCTTTTTCTTTTCCTACTTTTCCCTTTTCTTTTTTCTTTCCTTCTCCGAATTTTTTTTTTCCTACCACGTTGGTTTCGATACATAAATTGTAGCTACTCATGTACTTAATTATCTTTTCCCATGTGTTGAATTAAGTAGATGAGGACAATTAATTAAAAGATAAGCCCATCACATCAATTAAATTCTTCCTTGTGAATTACATTTTCTTTTCTTTTCTTTTACCGTATGCTTTCATCTTCTTGACCAGTTCACCATTTTTTGAAATTGCTCCCTTTTGTTTCAAAAACATTCTCAATCTAACACTAAAAAAAAAAAATCCTCTACACTTTCTTTTCTAGTTAGTCCGTTTCCTCAATTTTCTTCTTGATTTTCAATCAATATAAGAGGAAGAAAAGGAAGCATTTAGCACAACTATATATCAAGGCATCAAGGAAAGAATTAAGTAGCCTTTTTGTGTATGTATCTTGTTAAATTTCGTGTATCGTATGTATACATATATTTTATAGAAATATCTGTATTTAGGAATGTTATATCTTATATTAAGATTAATTGTATCATATATGTATATTCATGTTTATCTATTTTCATTACATATGTTTATGTACCACATGCCATCGAAAGTATATATACATATATATATTTATGTATGTATAAGTTACAAAAATATTAATATAGTATAGTATATGTTATGTATATATATATATATATGCATATATAATAGTATTTATATTATTTATTTTCAATATGTTGATGTGTGTGTGTGTGTATATATAAACGTGATGGTATATGTATACATATTTGTATATGATAGTATGTATATTAAATAATTTCAATAGATATGTATATATAAATATGATCATAAATGTATAAATGTACAAAGAAAATATCTATATATATAAATACAAGTATATGTGTAGATATTGCATATATATGTACATACCTATAGCATATGTAGTATATTTATAATTATATTATCATATTACATAAGTATACGTATGTGTATCAAATACGTATATTAATAGTATAATATAAATCAATATACGGGTATACTTAGATAATATATGTATAATGTACTATAATAATAAATTAATAAATCAAGTAAGGTAATACATGTACATGAACATATGCCATAGGTTTTAGAGGAAAATAAAATAATTAATTTGCAAAATTTAGCAAAATATAATAATAAATATAATTATATACATATTACATAAAAATACAAAATAAGAAAAAGATTGAAAATATGCAAAATTCGGAAATGACACGTGGTATTCCCCCTATGCTGCCACGTCAACAATTAATTAAATTTATAATTAAAAATAATAATAAAATAATTAAGTAATTGAAAAATTATTAAAATAATAAAAATGAATTAAATAGGTATTAACCCTCAAAAATGGCAAAATACATAAATTATAATTAAATAAACTCAAAAATAAGAAAATTGTAAAATATGAGAATTAGATACTTATTAAATCGAAAAAATGTAAATAAAAGCTTAAAATAATATTTTGTAATTATTTAGGTCAAAATAATGAATTTCATAATATTTTTACATCATAATAGAAACTGCGAGTTACAACGTCCAAAATGAACTATATTATGAGAAAATACATCCAAAAACGACTATAGGTTCATAAAAATCAGAGTTAACACAAAAAAAGTTATATGCGATTAATGAAAAAACTCGAACCGAGTAATTTATAAGAATAGATAACTAATTTAAATAGTTAGTATCAAATATACAAATAGCGTAATTATTCCACTTAGATACTTATTATCTTTTATATTCCCTAAATGTCAGATGATCCCAATATCGATACTGACTTACCAAGTGGACTATTACGATCATCGATAAACTCAATGAGTAAGCGAGTACTCCTAACAACTCTATATTTGTTTTGCACTTGTAATTAATACACCTAATGTAAATATTAATAACTTAATGTATGAAAGTTTAGCTATGCATGTGCCTAAATATTGGTTATATGTTGCGTAAAAGGTTGTTAATATTGGTTAATCACCTCATAAATTAACTTAATCATATTCGATTTAACTAAAATTAAATAAATCATACATAAGCACGAACATTACATATAATGTTTCGGCCGTCACTTCACGTAGTTGGTAATGAAAGGCCTTGAAGGAATGAATTCTTACACGATTTGATTAGTAAAGTGTAAGAGTATTGGTACAATAAGACTCTACCCTTAGTTTTCGGGTTTACCTAGCGCCAAAGACGCTAACCGTAAGTGGTTGGGGGTCAAGTTTAAAGACTACCTCACCGCTAAACTTGAAACTTTGTATATTATTGGATTTCTTTAAAATGAAAACGTATTTCATGAAATATGGAATTTAAATTTATAGTTAAAAAACAGGTGCTAGAACCCGATTGTGATCGGTACCGATGTATTTCCAACTCTTATTTCGAAGGGCATTAAATCCGGTATTATATACAACACTTATCAACTACATATATTATTTGGCATACTAAGTGTATATGTATTTATTTGATTATAATAATTTATTTGATAACTTGTTTACTAATATAATATAAGGGATATCTCACTAAGCTCGTGTAGTTTACTATCCAACAGTTTTCTCTTATAGGTTACTAAATAATTAGGCATAGGTTAAGAGCTGTGTGTCGAATACCAAAGTTTAGATGCATAAAAGTTAAAACTTGAGAATAGACTGTATAGTTAGTTTGAATTATTCTATATAATTATTAATACTATATCTAGATTTTATGACTTTCGTAAATTTAAGTTCTAAATCTTTACTGCCTAATCTTAACATTTGGTAGGAGATATTAATTCTTTACGGTTCTAAGAAACTGTTGAATATTATATATCTTTAGTTATTTATATAATATGATAAGTTTACAAATTAAAAATTTGAAACTCTAGAGACTAACTAATTAGAGTCTTACAAGATGGTTTTTGTATTATAAATGCATACATAATATGAAAATTTTAAACAATCCTACTAAGCTCCCCTTAGAGTCATAACATGAGATCTATCTTAAATAAATCGACAGTAAAGATAGGATCGAACTTATCCTGCATTTTAGGAGAACAGCAAAGAAAGGAACAAAACACAATGTACAATCATCATGTGAAGCTAAATTTTTCAAAAGCTAGTTTGAAACCCACCCATCAATTTAAAATATATTTATAATAACAAAAATAATACATTTACATAAAAGATTGTCATAATTAATATATTATAAATTCATATTCAAAAGATTATATGAGTGCAATTATTTGATTATATAAATATATTTTATATATTATAATTTATGTACTTATTGATGTTTGGAACTTTTACAATCCCATTCATTACTTTGATAGAATCCATCCAGCTCTTTATCTGACTATTTATTTAATATCCACTAGATTTAGACAGTTGACAATACAATCAATTTAATGGTCAAGATTTAATGAATATTTAATCAATTGTACAATAGAGGATAGTATCGGTCTTGTAAAAATAATGGATGAGATTGTAAAAAAATTCCATTAATGTTACATGAAATTTATAATATCTAAAAAAAAATTGAAATCCTTTGAATTACGAAAGCCACATCATTTGTCAGGAGTTACATTACTTTACATCTAACTATATAAAAGTTACAACTTTTATATATATGCCATTCTATATATAAGAGATATGCCACTTAAGAAATTAAAAGATGTGTAAAATAACACATTTAAAAGTGTTGTTAACGAAAAGATACATATAACAATAACCTTTTGAAGAACAATAAATATTGTTAAAAAAAAAGAGGGAGTAAGAGAAAGAAAAGTGATGGAGTCGTCTCAATAAAAACTTAAAGGTTACTTCTAACATGCATAAGCAATTATTTTTATTATACTAAAAAAACAATTATAACTTAAAGGTTATGAAGTTATCCATATCATAAAAGATTCTAACCTTGAAACTTGTAATCTTCACAATGTTGCTATGATTTGCGAGGAATTACCATGCAAACTTAATAATGTGGAGCTAAGGGTAACTTATCGAGAAAATAATTATATAGCAAATGCTTTAGCAAAATAAGTTAAACTAAATAGTAGTTGTGTCTTTTATCAATACCCGCCTATGGGCATATTATCAAATTATGTTATAAACTTATGTAAGGGGTTATATAACTCTAATTATAGCTAATATAATTTGATATTATATATAAATAAAGTTTATGAGTTTACTAAAAAAAATAATTACAGCTTATTATAAATTTAAGGATATAAAAAGGTAATACAAAAGGGAGACAATGACATGAAAAACTCTAGAAATAATAACAATAATAATAAGAGAAAAAATTTTAATTTTTCTTTTATGATTTATGCTCCATTAACATGTTATTCTCTAATAATTGCCTCATTAGACTGCATCTATATAGGTTTTTTATTTTTCAAATATCTTACATTTAATATATATATATCTTTCAAGCTACTTTTTGAATATAAAAATATTAATGCTTCTTTAAATTTAAAATAAAATATAAAAAAAACTACTAAAAATCCCCATTCAACAAAAATATCTCTTTACCAACATCATCACCTAATGAAAGAAGCAATTACTTTTTATTTTCCTCTTTAGTGCGTGTTTTGATATTAAAAGGTTGATTAGGAAATTTTGAAAAGATAAAAGACACTACTTTTATAACATCATGTTTTTCGAGGGGTGCTTTCTACAAAATATAACCGTTGTTTTTGTTCTTTTTACTATTAAATTAAGTGTGAGATTTTATGATCTTATTCTCTATTTTAATTGGATCGATTTTTCTTTTTATCCCACTATTCATTTTCATTTTTTAAGATCTAAATTATTAAATTTATAGTTTATTTAATAGTTTAAATTTAAATAAGTATAAATTAAAAGTGAAATGAATAGTGGAATTGATCCGATAATAAATAAAACCGTAGAAAAATTATAAATTGAATAACGCTTTAGAAAATTTATTCTACTTAAAAGTAACATGTGTTTATTAGAAAGGTTTAATAAAAGCATATAGTGAAAGAAAAAGTTTCCAAAATTATATATCACTATTTAAAAACTCACATAACTGCACAAATAATAATTTTAAAGTAGACTAAAATCAACTTCATATAATGAATTAAATTATAGTGAATTGATTGTAGATTTTGTTTTATGGAGAACAAAAGCAGATAATGACAAGTGTAGTGAAAAATAGATGCAATTATAATGACATGATAAATAAATGTAATAGATTTTGGCAAAAAAAAAAATCAGAATTATATATAATTTTTATTATGCTTTTTTATAGCTTATGTAGTTAAAGGATACATTTATTTAAATAATTCATGGATATGTAGTGCTTCTTACTCTCTTGTTAGAGGATTATCCCTTCCTTGCTTAAGATAGTTACACATGCGTGGTGTGTTCCTCTCTACTCTTGTGAGAGACAAAAAAATATATATAATTATATCACAATATTTTAATTCTATATTAGTATGTATAAAATTGTTTTTAAATGTATTAGTATCATATATCTTATAAGCTATATTGAATATATAGTTGTTATACTTTTATCAACGATTTAATTGGCTTGATAGTTAATTTAAATGGAGTATATATTGATACTTGCTCACTTGATTATTTATTACATTGATAATCAATATATTATAAGATTTTTAATAAGATGCAAAGTTTAATTACAATTTGAATAAGATGTCTAATATATGGTGATACATTATCATTCTGTAATATTCCTTTTATTATTGCAATTATAGAAAAGAAGATAGCTGCCTTCTTTCTATTGGGGGAAGTTGAAAGAGGAAAAAAGGAATTATTTAAAAAGAAATACATAACCATTACATTGTAGTAAATTACTCGATAAAAATTCTTTATACCTAGGTGGATTTATATAAATCATGTTGTCATAATATGGTTACAATCACGAAATACATCAACATAAAGATTTAATATGGCTACCCTCTCTTCTCAACTATGCAAACTTAATATTTGAATTCAAACATGTTGAAAAAACAACTTGAATTAACATAGTAAATTTTGCTAAATTAAAATCTTAATGGGGAGGCAAATCAACATTAAAAAAAGGAGAAAAGCTTCCCTAATATATTATATTTAAGATCTAACCATTTATTTTTAAGTATGTTTGTGTACATCAGGGTCACACTTGTATCTCGGTGATTAAGGATCTAAGTATGCTATAAAAAAAGGGGACATAAATGAAGTAACATTGTACAATTAACTAACTAATACAATATACAACTACCTTTAGGAAAATCGTTTGCCTAAAGAGCCCATTTTTTATTTTTTTGTTGAGAATAGCCTTAGTAGCGAAAAAAGCTTATTGAATTTGCTTGCCACCCAAAGTATTGCTAGTTGAATCTACTAGCAAATTTTTTTCACTAGAAAAAAGGGGATAATGGATGTAGAAGTGGTTGAACTTATGATTTTGGACAGTTTGGTATCTAAATATTAAAAACTTAAATTTCAGCATTTAAAACTTTGAGATTTATTCAAATGAGTTGAAGTATTTATTTGGATAAATTTTAAAGTTTTAGATACCAAAATTCAAGTTTCGAATATTTGGTACTAAACTATTCGAAATCATAAGTTCAGGTGCTTCAATATGCATTATCTTCTAGAAAAATTGATACCGGTAAAATTTTGTTGCCAATCACTTTTGGTGCTAGGTGGTTAAATACCCTTATGTGGCAAACTCTAAATTAAATTCACCACTTATAATTTTTTATTTTCGTACAATTGGTAAGTTTAGTTCACTAGTTTGGTTATCCGTTAAATTTTATTTTATTTTTAATTTTGCTTTATTTATTTTATTGTTAATATTTCTTTATTTGAACAATGAATAATATTATTAGTTTCTTTTCAATTAGACCCATGTTAGGAAACAACAAATACATAACAAATATATATAATTTAACAAAATATTATATGAGTAAATCGATACACATTATTTAACAAAAAAGTTTAAAAGTAAAAATAACATAAGTACTTAGTTCATGAAGAAGTACTAGTTTGTAAAACACAGATAATTAGCCAACAATCAACAAAAAAAAAGTATAAAAGTGAAAAAAACATAGATATTTTGTTAAGTAAGAAGTACAATTGTCTAAAACATAGACTATAACTGAAAAGGCATAATCTAAAAGGAACGTTTGGCAGTTGCATCTAATCCGAGCCTAGAAGCCCCCAGCTCTCCACCTTGATGCATTATAGGATGTAAAACACTATAGTTATTAGGCCTAAAATTTATAAGTACCATAACAAATTGTCCTTAACTCTATGCATTAAAAAAACTGATATGGAGGAAACTGTTAGGAAGATGATCCACCCGAAGAATCTACTTATGGAGTAGGAGGTTGTAGAAAAGCAATAGTGGTAGCTATAGAACACTAAGCTAAACTCAAGGGAGTAAGGGGAGGGAATTAAGTTTTAAGGACAAATTGCAATTCTTCTTTAAATTAAGCACTAAAAGTAATAATAGGCATAATCAAGATAATGATAAAACAATAATAAATGCAGAAATTAAAAGAGATAGAAATAAAAAATATCAAGCTCGGATTTAACGTGGAGTTCGGACTACCTCTTACTCTCCACGAATATATAATGTCTCCAACCAAGGACTTCACACTACTTTATAGATTTCTCAATCTAAGCTCAAAGAGCTACACAACCACAAACTTGATACTTGATTATATAAGTTTCTCACTCACAATTCTCAACACAAATCACAATCTCAACTCACAACACAAAACTCAATTTCAAGGATTATTGGTGTAATACTTTAACTCTCAATACTTCACAACCAATAACTCACAAGCACTACACTTCAAATATATCTAAATATTAACAAATTATGGTACAAGAGACAATAAAAATTATAGACAACAAGAATATAAGAGAATATTGAAATATTGCAGTAAGAGATCAGCTCTCTACTATCTTTGCTCAGGTTGTTAAGCATTTATATCATCTCATTCAATTCTTCCTATTATAGTGCATTAAATGCTCCAATGGCTAGTTGAAACAAACTTAGTAGCATGCCGATACCTTACTCTTACCGGCAAGCCAGTAACAAATTGCACTATTAGCATGAACACCGGCATGCCGATTCTTTAAGGTCAATTACTTTTTCTTTGTGTTATTCAAGGTTTTACACTGTCAGCCTGGTTCTTCCTTAAGCTATCATGTTGGTAGGCCAAAATATCACTCAAAAATACTTTTATACACAATGAACAAATACACTTTGTAATCTAACTTCAAGATCATTTGATCATTACTCAAAAGATTAAATATCTTGTAAAGTTAATTAATATCTTTAATTATTAAGCAAATTAATCATTCTTATTCAAATAACTTAATATAGTCAAATAATAATTAGTTTAATTATCCACTTTTGTTTTGTTTTCATCAAAATCAATTAGTAAACCTTTGGTTCAATAATCTCCCCCTTTTTTATGAGGACAAAACTCATATTCTCTTAAGAACTCCCTTTCAATCTAGTACTCCTCATAAATTAAGCATTCAGTTTCAAGATATTTAGCAATTAAAAAAATTAATGGAATGCTTCCAAAAAGGGAGTATTGATGTGCTAAGGAACCAAGTCTTACTTCTTAATAACTCTACATATTAGCTATATCATCCTTTCAATGAATCAAGATATGCTAAAGTTGTAAAATCAATATTATTCTTTGAGTAACTATTATCAATTCAATTTAATATACGTTTTGACAGTCTAACAACTTCAATATTTCTCGCCCTTTGGCATCATCAAATAGAGGAGGATTAAGCGGTGAAGAGAAAAGAGGATTTAAGTCAAATTTTTGGCATAATCCTAACTTGAGCCTTAGGATATGCTCCTTGCAAAAGTAAAATAAAAAAAGCTAAAAACCATGTCAAATAAAATCTCCACAATGAATTCATCAAGATCAGCTCATACTACACAAAAAGTTCAAAAACATCAGCCAATTATGAAGAGTGTAATAACTCCATAAGATACACAAACCACAAGTAGTAAACAATATAAACAATCAATATAAGCAATAAAAACCAAAATAATGGCTAAGGGAAGACAATAGAAAATAACAATAATAGTAGCCAATGGTTAAGTTCATAACATAAGATAAACATAATGAAAAGCATATACAAAATATATTGAAAGTTGGCAATTCATGTGGCTAGTGAATCATCATCTTGAGCTAAAGGAGGAGATGGGCAAGATAGGTAATGATAGTTCATTTGGAAGTGACTATAGTTCATCAAGGTGATGTTGTAATGGTGGATGAGGGTTTAGTAGAGAGAGAAAGTTGAGTGAGGGAGAAGAAGAGAGTGTGATTTGAAGAAGTAAGGGGATTAATGAGAGATTGTGTGAGTTTAAAGATGATTGATGAGGGAAAATTATGATTTTAAGGGTTTATAAATGGTGGATTAAAGAGAGAGAAGGATTCTAAGTTTGTGTAAACTCCTAAAATTAAGTTTAGGACAACCGAGTTTAGATTTAAGGTTTTTAGGGAAACTTATCCAATTGAGCCCAAACTTTACGACTAGAATAAAAAAGTTAGTCGAGATATTACAGTGAAGTTAGATTTTAGTAATAATGACCCAAAATCCCAATTTTGCCCTTAGAAGTTGGAATATTTAATATAGTGCTAAAATGTTCGGAACTCCTAAAATCGAACTTAGATTGCAACGAGAACCTAGAGATAAGTTAATTGAGCTATAAAATGAGATAATATAGTATAATTTACTATATAAAAATACATGTAATTTTATGAGTATACCCAGTATAAATAATAATTATACCCGTAAATTAACCCTAAATTATGTAATTATATATTTATTGTGTTGAATTCATGAAATTAACTTTAGAACATATCCTAAAAATAAAAGATATGCTAGAAACTTAATTATATGAGTAAAGTTATATATTTCACATGTTATTTACATAGGGTATATACTTATATACTAATTAAATAATTAAATCCTAACATATACTTTCCATAATATACAGTTATGTCATCACTATATATCGAATTAAATTATTAATTTTTGATACTGTACATCGATATATAGTGATAACATGACTGTATATTATGGAAATAATATATATATATATATATAAATATAACCATTTTAGATTAAACCCTAATGTTTTCGTAATTATTACGAAAACTGAATTTGGGTCTTTTGTATAATTAGGACCTTCTAATACAAAGACGGTTGACAATTCAAGTCAACAATAGCGAACATCTAAACAAGTAAATTGGGATTGTGGCTTCACCGCTTGTTTGGGTGCTATTTAAAGTATCCGGAGACCCAAGAGTACTTTTGGTTGTGTTTATAGTTAGATGATTATGCGCATGCCGTGTGTGTGAATGATACTCGGTCATGACAGAAGTTCAACTCCTTGGTGTGCTATTCTGCATATTTGTATGGATTTTGTATTGTGCAAACTTGTTGGTCACCCCTGATTAAAACTAAAGGTTATTCGACTAAAATGAAATTGGATATGCATAATCACCCGTTAGGAGAAACGATTAAGAGTGTTAGGCCAAATACCCACTTCCTTCGATGAGGATAGCTAAAATGGTCCTTTCTCCATCCTTAGTCGAACTAAGTGACAGGCGAGGAGGTCACGGCAAGGTTGGGGGCCGTAGTTCGAAGGCGATCATGAGAGGAGGGTGTTCTCCATTGCACAAGCCCGGGTTTGGTCTGACTTAAGTCGCGATGAAACTCCTCAATTCGGGTTGGAGCGGATGTAATTTCTCTAACCTCACATGGACCGGATAACACTGTGCGATGTTTCATTTGAGCTATTGCATTGCATTTCATTATAATTATTTAACCTTATTTGTAATTGTGTAGTACTCTTCTGACTCCAACCCACTTACTGAGCTAGTTGTACTCACATCCCTACAGACTCTTTTGCAAGCGTTGAATAAGAACAGGATGTTCAGGTACCACCATTCTTAGGTTAGTGTGCTGTTGTGTGGGAAAGTGAGGATCGAGGAATTAACTGAACCTGAGCTATTGACTTTGTCTTTAAGTTTTGAGGAAAACTAATTGGGAATTCCATGGGAGCCCACTAGTTTTCTAACTTATTGTATATGGACCGCAAAACCTGTCGTTTTTAATAAACTCTGATTGTAAACTTTACTTTTGGACGTGAAACGTTTGTTTAAATACTGTTGTGATACTAAACAACAGGTTGTATAGTACAAGTATCTTGTAAAAGCTCTACCACATGTTTGGTTATTAACAGGTGTCAGAACAGACGTTTCAAGTTGGTTTAGTTGTGCGCCTTGTGTGAACTGTGTCTACAATAACAGTTGTAAGGTCAGCTTCTATCTTAGATTAGTTTACACGACAGGACTGTTATGACTCTTTTTATTCGGGGCGTGACAGTTTGGGAGAAGAAGATGATTTTAAAATGAAAGTAAGGAAAGAGAAAATTCAAGGGTTTTGAAAAATAGCGCCTGGAAATAGAAGTACCGACATATTGGTAGTGTAGGGAGCTAGCATGATGGTTGAGAGAATAGAACTGAATGTATCTTCTTATCTAGCAGGGTATACTGGCATGCCGGTAGTTTTAGGTACCATTATGCTGGTATTCTGCAATTCTGCAGAATCTTAGTTGAATTCACTTCATTTGTCAAAGTTGTCAACTTAAGTTTATTTTAAATGATTTAATAAGTATTCTAATATTTCAAGTAAGTTTATTTAAGTTCGTTAAGGCTTGAAAAACTTAAATTTTAACTAGATAGCTAAAATTTATCTAAATCAAATCCATAAAACTATGTAATTCATGATAAAGTGAAAGTGTTCATATATAAGCAAATTATGTGCATAAGCATTAAGTTTTTACACACCAATACTTGAAGCAAATTTTAAATACATGTTTGAGCATAGTAGGCATAAATTATAGCTTTAAGGCTTTACAAATTGTAAAATCACTACTTGAGTTCCTTAATCGTGCAAATGGCTAAAGAGTAAGTAGAGATCCTTTCTCAATATCTAAGAGGAGTTCATGCTTCAAACATATTAAAAGATATTAAGAGGCATAAAAAATACATAATCAAGCCAAGCAACATCCATATAGGCATAAATAGGCAAGAAATGCTCCATATTTCACTTCGAACCTAAAAAGGGTCTAGAGAGGTTAAATATATATAAAATTCAAATCAAGCTAGTTTAACCACTCAAACATGACTTAGAAATGAAAATAAACATGTGAAGCCCAGTTTTGGGCAAGGAAACCAATACATGATGAATTTGTGCATATATGAACTTGGATACTTATAAACGACTTCAAGTGTAACCAAAGCATCCTAAATGTCATGTTTTATGCATGAAATCTATATGAGCATGATTTTTATTCCTAATTGAGTGTGAAGAGTTTATATCTAAACAAGATTTAACAAAATTAAGTCATTAATTACTAGAAGGTTCATTATTAAGCCATGTAAATGCATGAATGACCAATTTTAAGCAATGAGGCTTATTTATCACAAATCAATAATTTAAGCAAATTTCAACATCATATTTAAGCATATTAGAAGGAAAATATCGTAACAAGAATTCAAAAAGTCTTAAAATCACCACTTGAAATTATCAAAATCGACTACTGAATACAAATTGAGCTTAATGATACACATATATACTGAATCAAGTTCATAATAATTTGATACTCTAAATGAGTTTCAATGTGTCTATAGATACAAGGGTGGCATGATCAAAACATATAACATGCAAATGGGCAAAATGATCACATGACTTCGCAAACAACAATAAGAACCTAATTTGAGTCTAAGGGAGTCAAATTTGCACAAAAACAAAAATAAGCCAAATCAATCATTCAACCACAATCTATGGACAAAATTAAACATACAGAAATCGAATTTGAACACGAAAATTGAAGCATGGTAAAATTGTGCTCATATAATCCTAAACATACATGAGTGACTTCAAATGTGCACAAAATACATGATATTTGCAATTTAAGCTTTTGAGTTAGTTTTGAATGCATATTATGACATAAGAGTTTAAGCATGGCTTGCAAAGCTAGTAATTGCAAAAACACTAGTTGAGTCTATAAATGCTTATGTGAGCTCAAATGTGATTGAGAATATATTAACTATGCATAGTTTCATAATAAAATCAAGCCAATCATTTAAGCATGAAATATTAGTATATTTAACTATGTAGGAACTTATAGTTGTCAATGAAATTAATAGATGACAAAAATGTGTATACTGAAACCTAAGCAAGTATAGAGAACTTCAAGTGCACACAAAATATGTTAGTATTATATGAAGACTACTTGAATGAGTTTCTTAAATCAAATACCATCATTTCCAATTTTCTTTAAGCATTCTCCATTCGAGTTTCTTAAATTGCTCTCACTTGAAGTTCCTACAAAATGATGTAATTACTTATTTAGTATCCATGTGAGTTTGGATCCTTTATGGTTAGTTGCAGTAATATATCTTTATCCTTTTGGAACCCAAATCATTTTACCTTTATAATTCAAATTGGTATTGTGACGTATTACACATATATGAGTAATATGATCATATCTACCGTAATAGTTATAAGTCTTAGTTGTTACTTTTACAAAGTAACTTTTATAAGACTTGTAAATATATTCCCTACTATAGCCAATTCCAATCTTGTCCAATCCTTACTTTTGAGAGCCAACGAGCTTATCTAAATTCTTTTCTCCATTTACGAACTTAGCTATAATTTGTTTTGAATCATCTAAACTAGACTTTAAAATAGCATTTTTAATTTGAAGGTCTCTTAGCCTATTAACCATATTATCCTCATTTTTCATGCTTTCAACTTTTGTTTCAAGAGAATTATATTTTTCTTTCAATTGATCATTTTCCTTAGCCAACTCCTTATTCCTAAGATTTAATTCTTCATTGTTTTTATTTAATTTATCAATTTCTAATCTTAAGTACTCATTATCCTCTTCTAAACTTTCTTTGACATCATTCACTTTATTATATTCATTTCTAAACAGTTCAAATTCACTTCCTATTTCAATAATCATTTGTTTCATCATCTTATTCTTCTTTGAACCTTAATAAATTCCTTAAGAACTTATCATACATATTTTTGAGCTCATCAAATGAAGAGTCATTTGAAGTAAAACATACCTCATTGTCTATTGCCATAAAGCACATTTCTCCCTCCAAATCACTTGAATTACTATTACTCTAAGTTGCCATCATAGCCTTTTTTCTTACTCCTTTATCAACCTTCTTAATATTTGAGCAATAATGTTGAATGCGACCTGGTTTTTTGCAATTATAGCACTTGATTACTTCCTTCTCTTCCTTTCTTGACCGATATATGTTTTTATCCTTGTCTTTTGCTATTTTCCTATCGAACTTCATGAATTTTTTGAAATTTCTTATGATTGTAGCCACATCGTCATTGTCTTTGCTTTCATCACTACTTGAACTCTCCTTAATTGCTTTTAAAGCAATTGTTTTCTGTTTAGACTCTTCTCCTTATCTCTTAATCATCTCATGAGTTTTAAGAGTTCCAATAAGTTGCTCTTTTAGCATTATGTTAAGATCGTGAGCTTCCTTAATTACGATTCTCTTGGCTTCCTACTCCATCAGTAAAAACCTAAGAAATTTGAAATTTATTTCAAAATTAATAAAGGACTTACCAAGAACACTTAAAGGATTGATAATTTTAATGAACCTATCATGCATCTCATCAATTATTTCATTAGAATCCATCTTGAAAATTTTAAATTGGCTACAAAGCAAGCTTATTTTTGTGTCCCTTACACGGTTAATTCCTTCATATATACTTTTTAATTCTTCATAAATTTCCTTAATACTCTTACTTGTATAAACTCTATTAAAGTCATTTCATTAACGGCACGATGCAAGATATTCATAGCTATTTCATTTAAATCTAACAACTTTCAATCATTATTGGTGTAATTATTTTTTTCATTGCCTTCTATCTTGAATGGTCCTTTATCTACTACTTACTCACCACAGCAATCTATTTTGTGCTTTTAAGAATATATCCATGCTATATTTCCAATAAGGATAATTATTTCCAGTTAAGAGTGATGGTTTGTTTATAGCTTACCCTTCCATGAAGCCTAATGAGTTCAATGTCATGATCTTTACTCTAAAAGCAATTAAGAAATAGATTTAGAGATTAGCTTTGATACTAATTATAAAACACTAGGCTAAACTCAAGAGAGTTAGGGGAGGGGGTAAATTGAGTTCTAAAGACAAATTATAATTTTTTTTCGAAATTAAACACTAAAAGTAACAATGAGTATAATTAAGATAATGATAAAACAATAATAAGTGTGGAAATTAAAAGAAATAGGGATAAAGAAGATCAAACCTAAATTTAACGTAGAGTTTAGACCGCCCCTTACTCTCCATGGATACACAATACCTCCAACTGAGGACTTCACACTACTTTATTGATTTCTTAGTTCATGCTCCAAGAGCTATACAACCACAAACTTGATTACACAAGTTTTTCACTCACAATTCTTAACACAAATCACAATCTCAACTCACAATACAAAACTCAATTTCAAGGATTATTAGTGTAATACTTTTAACTCTCAATACTTTACAACCAATAACTCACAAGCACTACACTTCAAATATCTCTAAATATTAGCAAATTACATGAGAATTATAGACAACAAGAATATAAGAGAATGTTGAAATATTGCAATAAGGGATTGGCTCTCTACTGTCTTTAGTTAGGTTGTTAAGCATTTATATCATCTCATTCAATTCTTTCCATTATAGTGCATTAAATACTCTAACAACTAGTCAAAACAAGCTTACCAGCATACTAGTACCTTACTCTTATCGGTGAGCCAGTAACGAATAGCACTACTGACATGAACATCAGCAGGTGAACTGGTATGTCTGTTCTTTAAGGTTAGTGAGCTTTTCTTTGTGTGATTTAAGGCTTCACATTGTTTCTTCCTTGAGTCATCGTGTTGGTAGATCAAATATTACCTGAAAATACTTTTACACACAACGAACAAATATACTTTGTAATCTAACTTCAAAATCATTTAATCATCACTCAAAAGATTAAATGTCTTGTAAAGTGAATTGATATATTTAATTATTAAGCAAATTAATCGTTCTTATTCAAATAACTCAATATAGTCAAATAATAATTAGTTTAATCATTTACTTTCATTTTGTTCTCATCAAAATCAATTAGTGAACCTTTGATTCAACGGTTGGTAGTTATTGTGGTGGATTACCTGATTGGCCATTTAGGAAAGATGTAAGCCATGAACTAAGCATGGCATGCTGAAACTAAGCTTAAACAAACTACGCAAAATCATTAAAGCTTTTCTCCATGTTAACTATCTTCTTAAGGAGATCATCATGTCTAGTAGACATATACAATACCTACGATGAAGATCCATATTGCTCTTCATATATCGACATATGTGTAGATGATGGGATCAACCCGCCATATCTTAATACTTGACAATAGCCCAACTTATGGCCTAAGTCCTCTACCATAATGATGGCTTTAGACTTAGGCCGACCCTTTTGCTCTTGTACTCCCTTGTTCTTCAACATCTTTTCCTACATATTGTAGTCAAATTGTTAGTTAAATCGATTTAAAAAGTTGATGAAAGTTAAATTGGATTTTAAAGAGTTATTCTCACATAATTTGGTTTTACATCGAGGTGAACTAATCACTTGCATGTCTCCCCTTCCTTCACTTATGTGTATATGCAAAAACTTCAATGTTTGATGTAATCTCCTAAAAATTAAAAAAATAAAGTTAATATATACATGTCAACTTCGTTAATCTAATTGAGTCACACCTACTACACCAAAATTGGTCATAAATTCACCATCTTCCACATAAATAGAAATACAAACAATGAAAAAGATAGCACCAATAGCAATAAATAGTTTATAAGTATCCAAGTTAGTAGGATATGCATTTTAGTACATGTAAAACCTGCTACAGTGATTATCCATCCCGTCTCTATTTGATATCCTACTAAAACAATTGTAATGACAAGTTACAACATGTTTACTAATTAGATACCAATATGCACAAGTAAAAGATAGAAAGTATACTGGCATTGAAAATATATCACATTAAAAGAAATTTAAAAAAAAAAAGGAAAGGAGGAGGATAATCTATAAAATGCAACCCAACTATTTGTGACAAACTCAAGAAACAAGCATTGTCTAAATTTGAATTAGCCAAAGTAGCAACAGCAAGCTAGCAATGCCTTAAAACACTCTTATTAGGCCAAATAAAATTGAATATCTTTCGAGACATTATTCTTTTACTAGAGATTCAAGAAAAGCACAAATCATATAACAATTAAATGGAAGTCTTCTAGTCCCATAGAATTTGCTAGGTGTTTTTACACAATTTAACAATAATAGTAGAATGGGATTTAATAACACAGCCTCTCAAATCTCATGAAAACCCATAGTAAAAGAACATACAGATTGCCTTTAACTCCAAAAATTCCCCATAAGTATTAATTCCTAATTAAAAAACCTATGGTACAATCACAACTAACCATGGTACAATTGAAAACCCTAACTAATCGGAAACCCAAGAAACAAAAAGAGAACTTACCTTAAAGATAGCAATGAGGAGAGAATCACTATGCTGTGCTGAGTTTGAGAGAGACAAAGTGAAATAGAGAGGTGTAAGGGGCAGTAAAATGAGTGATCAAGAGATTGAGAAGAGTAAAAGTAAAAAAAAAAAAGAAGGAAGTTTGATTTTTAGGCTTTAGGCATTTTAGAATATTTCAACACTAGCAACAAAAATTTTTTGCAGAAAAAAATTTACTATTGGTAAACTTTTTTTGCTAAGTAGATGATACATGGAAATTTTTTTGTGGGTAGGGAGCCCGGGAACCTAGTGGCAAACATTTTTTACTTACTGGTAAACAAACATTGCCACCATTATATTTTGTTTCAATAAAGTAAAAATAAATAAATAAATTTGCTCCATTAAATTTATTTTGCCAGTTATGGTGGCCACAGTAAATATAATTTGCAGTAATGACTATAGTAAAGTAAGAACAAAATCCATAGCCAAAGACCATGGCATAAGCATGAGAAAAGCAAATTATACTACCTAAATATCTTACATATTAACATTAACATATCCAAATGAAAAAAAAAATAAACAATAACAAAAACTACATCATTTTCTTTAAATATAAAACTCTACCTCAAACAATGATCCAAACAAATTACGTAATTTTTTTTCTTTTATTTTGGAATCCTTGCTATGTTTTGATTAAGAATATTTACTATTATCCCATAATGAAATATAAAAGAGAAATTTACATGATAGTAAAATGTTAGTGTATGAACAACATATTTATGGAGTATGTTAAAAGAACATATACAAATAGTTTTCTTTATATAGATATAGAAAGTTCTCACTTAGTAGATTATAATATTCAGTGCTTAATCCAAACATTCAATTGAAATCATGAAAAAGCAATGATAATATACCAAAAGTACATATAAAAGAAAAGTTTTTATCCATTTGATACAAGAACAAAATCTTAAAATTGTCAGAAATAAATGTCAAAACCAAAGTTACCAACATAATTTTTTAATAAAAAAGACTTGTAATCAACACAATTTCCATCTGTGAAGTAATATATTACTAATATAATCAATATTGTATTCAATATTTATTATGATAGTATTGTTGTACATGTGGACTTAAGAAATTAGTTAGTCAGGCTTATTAGTTAGTTAGTTACGCTTATTCATTTACTAAAAATACTAATACATAATAGAAAGAAGACGATT
The DNA here is from genome assembly GCA_024138015.1 of Lumnitzera littorea. Classification (NCBI taxonomy): domain Eukaryota; kingdom Viridiplantae; phylum Streptophyta; class Magnoliopsida; order Myrtales; family Combretaceae; genus Lumnitzera; species Lumnitzera littorea. The sequence continues at coordinate 114,418,160 of JAMXBB010000002.1, read as the reverse complement.
GAATCATTTTTTTTGCGATACACATTTCTCTATACCTATCATTAGAGTTTTATAGAAGCACTTCGATGGAGGATGGAAGCTGATCTACTTTTACATGGTATCAAAGCATCTGGTAATAGATTTAATTGCTTTTCACTAATTTTCTTGTATCAGTCGCATTCTTGATTGTTTAATTGTTGAGTGATTTCTATCAAAGTATCTCTTCATATCACATACATGGCTACACACAATCAATATTTGAATGATCCTTTGTATGTTTCGGCATCCGATACTCTAGGAAATCTATTAGGGAATATAATCTTCAATGGAACAAATTTTATGGCTTGGAATAGATTAATATAAATGGCACTTGGAGCAAAACTTAAACTAGGGTTTGTGGATGGAACAATTCCAAAACCAAAAGCTAATTCAAATGATTTTATAAAATGAACTAGAGTAGATTATATCGTTTGCTATTGGATATTGAATTCTATGATTCCAGAATTGTCTTAGAGTTTCATCTTTGCTTAATTGTCTAGGGAGTTATGAATTGAAGTATATGATCAATATGGTTAAACTAATGGAACATTAGTTTTTCAACTACAACATGGATTTTCTAATGTTAGACAAGGAAATCAATTAGTAACTTCATATTATAACAAACTTAAATGGCTGTAGGAAGAGTTGAATGTGTTAAATCCTTATCTTAATTGCACTTGTGGAAGATTGTAGTATTGTACTTGTGATTTGAAAGAAAGATTGGTCAAGTTTGATGCACAAATGAAACTAATGCAATTTTTAATGGGATTGTCGGAGGATTGTAAGCGTGTGCATAATCAAATCTTTGCTGGTGATTCGTTACTATCTATTAGTTGAGCCTTTTATCTTGTATTAAAAGTTGAAACACAGCAGCAAGTTATAAACTCACTCACAACCAAAGGTGACTTGAACATTGCATTTGCTGTATCTAAAAGCAACATGAAGAGAAATTTTAGAGAGAAAAGAGAAAATAGAAGTAGCAGATCTTTTTGCAAGCACTGTAAAGTAGAAGGACACTCAATTGAGTCTTGTTTTTAGATTATTAAATATCCGGACTAGTATAAAAGAAAGAAAGGCACAAAGGGTATATTAAGGATGGCAGCTACAACTAACAATTGCTAGTAGTCAGATTATCTATCTTGTTGTACTACTCCATTTGATCATGGAATAATTGATGTTAATTCCAAAACAAATGACCCATTTATTGTTCAATTTATTTGTTAGGAAGTCCCTAAAGCTATGAAAGGAAATTAGAAACTTGAAGTCAGGGAATTAGATGATAGCACTGCTGCTAGAGTTGTGAATTTTGTAGGTACAATAAATTATTTATCTCATTTTGAAGCTTCAAGTAGAAAGTCTAGTTCTTGGATTGTTGATATCAGGGTTAGTGATCAAATTACTCCTTATAAATATCTTCTCAAGAGCAAGTAATGTCTTAATCATCCTATTAATATTCACTTACCCAATGGCTTTTCTACACTAGTTCATATTATAGGCTCCGTTGATATTGCTCCTTCTTTGCATCTTCATAATGTGCTGCTTGTCCCCAGCTTTAAACATAGTTTGTTGCCTATTCGAAAATTGTTGTGTGATGAACATCTTTTTGCTCAATTTGACACCATAACTTGTTCCTTTCAAGACCTAATAACTAATCAAGTTGTTGGAATGGCTAAAGAACATCATGGATTGTATTTCTTGCATTCAGATCCTATTGTCAATTGTAATGCTTCAAACACTTTGTCTTCGGTCCATAATTCTAGTTCTCTGGCTTGGTCATTTCACTCCTTATATCTTGCTAATACTTGTAATAATGAAGCACTGACCTTGCTTCATGCTCGTTTGGGGCATAAATCTCTATCCAAACTTGTTCATTTAGATTGTTGTAAAGGTTTACCTGGAAAAGGTTTCTTTTGCAAAGTATGTTAAATTGCAAAGTTTCATAGACTTCCATTTATTAGAAGTTTGCATGCATCAAGTTTTGTATTTGAATTAATTCATGTGAACTTGTGGGGGGCCTTTTCATGTAACATCAAGGATGGGAGAGCATTATTTTTTTACAGTAGTAGATGATTTCTCATGGGAAGCTTGGACTTGTTTATTGAAGCACAAAAATCAAGTATGGAATACTTTGCAAGCCTTTATAGCATATACACAAAATCATTTTCATGTGATTCCTATGCACATTTGGACAGATAATGGATGGGAATTCATATCCAAACAGTATGTAGATTTTTTCTTTGCTCATGTCATTGTTCATAAAAGAACCATTGCTTATACTCTCCAACAAAATGGTAAAGTAGAACATAAGCATCGCCATTCGTTGGATACTGCAAGAGCAATACGATTGCATGCGGGATTTCCAAAAGAATTTTGAGGAAATTATATTTTTGCTGCTACCTATTTGATTAATAGGATGCGAATGGAAGTTTTACATTGGAAAACTCCATATGAGATTCTTTTTAATATAGCCCCTAATTATACTCACTTGCGTATCCTTATATATTTATGTTATGTTGCCACTTTTTCTCCTATAAGGGATAAGTTTAATCTGAGAAGATTCAAAGGTGTACTACCTAGATATTGTGTTAGATGAAAAGGATATAAGATTTATAATTTGGAGACGCATAAGGTTCATGAAAGCATAGATGTTGTCTATTGTGAAGATAAGTTTCCTTTCAAAGATCTAAATACATGTCTACTTCCTACTTCATCAATTACTTCACCATCTTTGCCTTTTGCATCTTATCCTTCTAATGAGAATCTTTTATCCTATCATTCACCACATGTTAACACTTCTGATCATGTTGTTACTGCATCTTCTTCTCACTCTAACTTACATTTTCCTATTTCTTCTATTGATATTGCTTATCTATCTAATTTGCATTGGACTACTAGAGTTTCTCAACCTCTACAGAGGTTAAACAACTATGTTCATATTATCTATCTTGTTCTTCCTTCTTCTTTGCTTTTGCATATTTCTTCACCACATGTTGACCAAATTTCTATAGGTTCCTTTACTGTTTATTATCCTCTTTTCCATTCCTAAGATTTTGCTTGTTATTCGAAGGAGTATATGGTTTCCTTAACCTATGTTTTAATAATCAAAGAACCTACTTCCTACTCATAAGCTGCTCAAGATGTTTTATGGGTTGAGGCTATGAGTAAGGAACTTTAAGCCCTTGAACATAATTGTACTTGGGATTTAACTGAGTTGCCTTAAGGCAAACATGCTATTTGATGCCAATGGGTGTAGAAAATTAAGTATAAAGCTGATAGAAGTGTTGACTGCTATAAAGCTCGCTTGGTCATAAAGGGATACACTCAAATTGAGGGTGAGGACTATCATGGCTTGGTTGGGCACTATTCGCATACTCATTGCTATAGCAACTATATATAAATGGCTACTTTATCAAGTCGACATCAACAATGCATTTCTTCATGGTTCTATTGATGAAGAAATCTTTATGGTACCTCCACCTAGATATACTAAAGCAAAACCTGGCCAAGTTTGTAGGCTGTTGCGGTCCTTATATGGGCTTAAGTAAGCCTCATGTTAATGGAACTTAGAAATCTCCAATTTCTTAGTTACACATGGGTTCCATTGATCTCAACATGACTTTTCTTTGTTTGTGTATGATAGCATTGATGCTTTTATTGTGGTTCTCCTCTATGTCGATGATATGATTATTACAGGGACCAATACGTCTTCTATCAAAGAGTTGAAGTCTTAACTAATGTTGCTTTTGGTATAAAAGATCTTGGCTTAGCTTGTTTCTTCTTAGGCTTTGAAGTTTTCCATAATGATATTGGTATTTTTTTGAACCAACGCAAATTTCTCACTGATATCTTGGTTGATACAAGACTTAGTACTACGAAACCACTTCGATTTCCTTTTCCTTCTAGTTTAAAACTCTCTTCTACAGTAGGAGCTCCTCTTAATGACCCAACTCTTTATCGATAGATTGTTAGACAGTTATTGTATCCTACTTTAACTAGGCTTGATATCTCATTTACGATTCACCGCTTAAGTCAATTTATATCAAATCCTTCTGTCGGTCATCTTAAAGCTACTATACATGTCTTATGCTATCTTAAAGGTACCATCAATATGGGACTTTTGTACTCTGCTAATAGTCTTACTATTCTATATGGATATTCTAATTCGGATTGGGGGTCTTGCCCAATTGATTGTAAGTCAATGAATGGATATTGTATGTTATTTGGAGATTCTTTAGTTTCATGGAAGACCAAGAAACAAGCAACAGTTGCTACCTCTTCTACAAAGGTTGAGTACAGGAGTATGGCTACTACCATTAAGAGCTTCTTTGGGTTTCCTATATCTTACAAGATCTTCGTATTCCCATTTCTTTGCTAGTGTAGTTGCATTGTGACAACAAATCAACTTAACTTTTGGCTAATCATCCGTGTTTTCCTGGGCGCACTAAACATATTACCATTGATGCTCATTTTACTTGCGATCATATTGCTAATGGGTTTCTTCAAACTGATCATGTTCCATCCATATAGCATGCTGTTGATTTTCTTACAAAACCAATTTTTGAGAAGCAGTTGATTTTTGCACCTTCCATTTGCATGGCTCTACCTTAAGGAAAAGGGAAGAAGGTGGGTGGGTGGGGGTGTGGAGCTAGGGAGGAATATTTATTTTGATAGTATTGTTGTATACGTGGACCTAAGAAATTATTTAGTTAGGCTTATTAGTTAGTTAGTTATACTTATTCATCTACTATAAATACTAATACATAATAGAAAGAAGATGGTTGAATCATTTTTTTCTGATATACATTCTTTTGTACTTATCATCAGACTTTTGTGGAAGCACTTCAATAGAGGACGGAAGTTGATCTACTTTCATACCATCACAGAAATTAATGTGCTTTAGAATAATAGAAGAGTATGATAATTAAATTATTCATGAATGATAAAAGCCATAGCTTAAAATTATCTTGCAAGTTAAATAAATAGAAAAAAAAAAGAGATGAATGAAATATTCAAGGAAAAATTATAAAAAAAAAACAAATACCAATTAATTTAATCTGTAAGAAAGTGAGATATCAACGAATCATTGAATATTGTAATTGTAATAAAAGGAAAATTGCATTTAGGAAATTGATAAATTGTAAAAATATGGAAGAAGTAGAGTTTTTAATATATAGACTGTAGATAGGTTACAAATCTTATTTCAAAAGATGCAAGTACAACTAAAGAGTGTTTCTTGGTGAAATTTATAAGGACATGAAATGATAAGATTAAATAGGTACTATAACAAAAAGTAATACCAAAGAGGTAAATAATGGAAAAAGTTTTTGAAATTATATATTATAAATAGATTTCAACTTTTTGAACTAGCAAATTAGCAAGATCAAAAGTAAGAAGGCATAAGTATAAACTTTAAGCTAAATTGGAGACCTTTAAACCAAAATTCACAATAAAAAACCCCAATTCAACTTATAGTTGCAAAATAAACCTCAAAATTCAATAGATTATACATAAAAAGAAGAAACTTTTGGCCAAAAAATAGAAAGTTGAGATGAAATTGCACTTAGAAGTGAGAGAAATTGACTGTAAAGAGAGAGGGGGAGTCGAAAAGAGGAATTAAGTTTAAACATAAAAATGGATTAAGAAAGTATAGTACAATAGGTTGTGACCTAAAAAAATTAAGGGATTCTATAATTTGTACCATATAAGATCTTCCATAATTTAATGGTTCCATTTCCCTTGCACTGAACATCAACATCTAAACTTCGTACTCCATTATCTTATACGTGATCTTTTTCTTAATTTCCTTTTCATAAACAAAGTAAAAATATTTAAATCAATTATTATTTTATTATTGTTATCTTCATTTCTCTTTGATTGAATATATGGAATCTATTACTAGATTTCGATTCTCGCAAAGGTATGCAATCTCAGAAGAAACTTAGTTTTTCTAAAGTTTGTACAAACAATATGAAAAAAATTATTGTAAAATCAGTTGGGTTGTTAGTAGATAGATATTTACTATTCAAAACTCCTTATCTTGAATATGTCCTAATCAATCATATGTACATAGTTATATTAGTAGAACAAAATTTCATAATTGTGTTATTAATTCATATTTAGGTCTTTGCATGTGATTAGTCGGGACATACTTCAAAAAAATAATTTGGAAGTAGGTATTTATCCTTTGCTGTCAATGACTACACAATGAAGTAAAACACAGGTATAGTAATTAAAATGAAGAAAAGCATAAGTAATCCTGCTCATCGGGTTAACTAGCTTGAAACAGTTGGTTTACAAGTCGGCTCAAGGCCATATCGTAATTAGTCTGGTTAGTTATAGTTTTGGACTAGTTTATTGGTCTTTGAACTTGATTTTTTGTTTTTTTTACTAATTATATTAATAATTTTTAATTTTTTTTATTATTTTCGATTTGATGTGGTTCCCACTTTTGTGTTTTTTTTCCTCAACATGGCCTCTTTTCCTTATTTTTTTTTTAATTTTACTAATTGCATTAATAATTTCTAATTTTTTTTATTAATTTTAGACTTAATGTGGTTCCAACTTGATGTGGTTTCAACTTTTATGTTTTTTCCCCAACATGACCTCCTTTCTCTCTATTTTTTTTTTATTTTACTAATTACACTAATAATTTCTAATTTTTTATTAGTATTTGACTTGATATGGTTTCAACTTTTGTGTTTGTTTTCTAGAATGTGGCCTTCTTTCTCTCTCTTTTTTTTTTTAATTAAATTTTACTAATTACATTAATAATTTCTAATTTTTATTAATTTCCCGTTTGATATGGTTTTAACATTTTTGTTTTTTCCCCCCAAATGTGGCCTCATTTCTCTCTCTCTCTAGGAGGGTGAATAGGTAGAGCTAACCCACTGATTCAATGATGAGTCGGCCCACCAATTTAGCGGGCCTATACGGCTAAATTGCTTGGGCCCTTAAGGCTTGATGGTTCAAAAGCTGGTTCAGGCTCGCCATGAATCGGGCCGATTCGAGGTTTAGAACTAGCTCTTGCACAGGTTTAAGCATAAGTGTGCAAAATGACAAAAAAAAAAAGAAAAGAAGAAAACTTACCTTATATATTAAAGGGTGAAGAGGGGTGTAAAACTTGCTTAATAACTTAGGTAATGAGATAAAGTGTTCATTGTAACCTATTGAACCTTGAAACTTTTTATTAACCCATATTGTCTAAGTAGATTCCAAAATGGGCATGCAACATTAGAAAGTAACCTCTATATCTAAAGTTTTAGAACCTATTCTCGTATGATAGTGTAGAGGATATGCATCTTAGCTACTTTAACAATTGGATGGATACATACACAATATACCACAAGTTCTATGTGCATGATGGTATTGTACGTTTCATTATTACAATTGGGATGCCCTACATATATGTATGTATACGTCCTATAAAAAATTCTAGATAATAATATGTAATAAATTTTTATCTAGCCCTACTCATGATTATCCACCTACATAACAACAATAAAACTTGTCTAATTTTTGCAACACACTCATTTAAATAGTCAACAATAAATCTCATATTAATGACATATGATTGATAAAATTGAAATGTTCATTTTTTTAATTCGATGTATGAATTATAAATATTATTAATTTTTGGTATAACAGCAACTATCACATCTAAACATTCTCTTCTTCCCTCTTTCCTTCTCTTTCTCTTATGATATTAACATATGCAATGATATTATGATATTATGAAAAACAAAAGAATGAAAAGATATACAAATCTCACAATTACCATGTAATGTATAAACTATACGAAATATGGATTTCAAGTGGTTGCTAAATTAAAGGATAGGATTTGGATTCTAGTTAAATCTTGGAAATCAATACCTATGGGATAAGATAAAAATAAAGTTCCCTACCTTACCATTATAGACAATACCATCCTTAATATAAGCTATGAGCATTTTAGCTCCAACCTCTACGGTAACAATTGAAGATAAAAGGAAAGTTTTGGTTTGCAATTGTCACGATTTACATCAAATTATAATTATTGTAACTAGCACAAGACTTGCCTTATCTTAGAAAGGTAAGTCGAGTTCAAGTATAAAAGCTGAATTAGGATAAAAATAACCCGAAATCATATATGGATTTTACCAGGAAACCTTTGATGATACACTTAAGATCCGTCTCTTCATTTCTAAACCTTAGGCAAAGAAATCGAAATCAGACCAAAGAAGCTAATTTAGGCTTGTTATTTTAGATTTTTGATTTGTGTGGATGATTTGGATGTTTACTTTTACTATTTACATGGTGTATGAGATTTTAATAAAACATTTGATGATTGCATTATGGAGAAATACATAGGTAATGGGCTTGTTAAAGAAATACATATCAGTTGATTATAGAAGTGCCAAAGCATAATAGCTAATCAATAATAATGTTAAAAAACCAAAAAAGGATCCAAAAGCAATGATTGGTTATCTCGATTGTTTTCTTTCCTTTTCTTCTCTTCATGTATATTTTCCACAACATTACAACACATAAATTTAAATCATATATCAGCAAACATTTATCCATATTAACTATATTTACAAATATGAATCAAAGTTTAAAAAAAGAAAAAAAAAAGAAGTAAAAAGATGGGCATGCTAAGATAATAAAATACTAAATTCTTTGCATTAATTTTTGTAGGACAACTTTTCTTTTGTCCAATTCAATAAATAGTACAAAAACATCATAGCAATAATAAATTATATTGCAGATTAGCTAAACTAATCTGCCATAGTACATGGAATTATTGAAGAAGAGAAATTTCATAAAACAGAAGGATAAGATCCAATGGAGAAGAAAGTTGATGGTGTGGGAGGAGACTTTCTCTTACTCCTAACATCCTCACATCTATGGTTTCTAGGGTTTGAGCTTCTATGATAATCGTGTTGTTCTTGATCCCTATTATTTGGTCTTACTTTATTATCACGGAAGCAACCCATTGCTAAGTTGGAATAATAAGAAGACCACTTTGTTCTTAAGAATGTATATATAATTATGAGAAACAAAATTTCAAAAATAGGTGGTTTTTTTCCTTTTTGGAATTGCATTAAGGGACACACCTATTCAAAAGCAAATGACTCTTTATATAGGAACTAAGAGGGCATTATCTGGAATTACTCCCAATGTTCTTAGAAATATGCTGAAGACATATAGTTTGATGCTATTGAGTTTCTATTAATGTCCTACCTTATCATTAAAGTAATGCATTACCATTAAAAATAGAGAAGATTTTACGATCTTGTCTTTTATTTTGATAAGATCGGTCTCATATTTCATCCTATTGTTAATTTTTACTTTGTTAAATCTATACAATTGAATTAATGGTTTGTTTAATGATTTAAATTTAAAGAGTATAAATCAAAATTAAAATGAATAATGAATCAATCTCTTAAAAAAGAGAACAAGACTATAGAACAATTTTAGAAATAGAAAGATGGAAACTTCTTGACATGATTGGCTGGCATGTGTTTGTATCAAGCCGTGGGACTCGGCTTGGTTTTCAATAGTATCTCCACCTTATTTTCACCAAATTCGATTTGGCTTGATCTAAAACAAAGGCAATAGTTTATATTTTTCATCAATGCTTTGATGTGTTCTCACCATCATTACTCATATTATATTGTAGGCAACGGTATATAAGATAACTTTCTGAAAACCATTGTCAGCCAACTTATAGAGTAACAGTTTACAATTGTTGTATTTAATATTTATATTACGCAACGATTCACGAGAAAAACGTTGCAGTATAAATCTTTGGTAACAAGAATTTGGAATCGATAGGCAATGGTTTAGATTTGGTTTAAACTGTTGCTCATGTGCATAAAGTACATTGAAAAACGCGCCAAGAAAGAATTAGGAAACGAAACCGCGCCTTTTTTGCAAATTCTCCATCACAAAGTTGAGCTGTCACAATCTCTGTCTCAAAACTAAAAACCCTAACTGCACTCTCTCTATACAAGCATCTTTTACACCAATTTTTCACCAAATTCGACATTTCAGAAATCCTAATTTTCTCACTTTATTTATTTCAATCCCATTGTTCTCTCATTAAAGAAGCAAAGAAGGTTGAGCCAGAGGTGAGGTTACTTATGTAAGGGTTGAGGTTCTTTTAATTGATTGCCAGAATGAATCGGTTTAGTTTAAGCATTAATGTGCTTGGTATAATGTGTGTTAATACTGGAAGTAACTGGTCCAATTACCGTCGTGCCCTTCTGTTGGCAAGGGAAAATTCTCCTGATGGTGTTTGTTTGTGTTGAATTAAGTTCATCTAGGGTCATGCTGTTACATTTAGATTTCTGGGAAATGGACGTTGTAGGTAATTCGGTATTTGATGGGGGGGATTTATTTGAGACAGATTATTATGACATCATTTAATTGACAATGGATCGGTGAAAAGTGTGTTTTTGATCTTATTTTAACTCCTAAAACTTTTGGATTTCAATTGAGTGTTCGATTGCCAATTAGCGCTTTAAAGTCAAGGCATCTGATTATAGAATAATAAGAAATTTCAAAATTCAGCAAGAATGGTCCTTTTGACAGTCAGTTTGTTATTTGACTGGACCTGAATTCTTTTCTTTTCCTTTTGGTGGGTTGAGATTTGTGAGAAAATAATATGTTGCTGCTTGCAGTATGCACTGTCGCCTGTGCTTCCATTCATGCTGGTGAAATTCAGCCCCATGTTGTAAGAGGAAACCATAGACCTTGCAATGAGACCTTGTCATTTGGGGTGTTAAGACAAAATTCATCAATAAATGTTGTATTTTTATATGCCCTTCTTGTATTTTCTCATTCTATTTTTCTGTTTTCTTATCAAGTCAATTATCAGGTTGTCTTTTTCTCTTATCAGCCTTAGTCGCAGAATTTGATGACTATTTATTGCATGAATTGGTGGGTTCATCAGAAGGAGTTGGGTTAGTTGACATGAAACTGGAGTTATAAGAATATGAAATTTAAGGAGATTAGCATGCTGTTAATTTCAAACATAATAGAATTGTATGGGTACATTCAACAAAATAAGTAGTAGTTGCTTATCAAATGAGATGTGAATATGGACCTCGAATGTTGTGCATTGCGTATGTTACTTGCCTCCACTTTTTTGTTTCTATATTCTTGGTATTTCTATTGGGACTTGTGGAAGCTGATACACACTTGAGCCTTTGAAATTCTAGCTTAGTGTTTCCCCTTTATGTTTTTTGGATATGCTAAATATTGTTTTTTAGTGTATCGGAGTATTGTTGATTAAACATCATTCATTAAGTATTCTGAAATGCTTTTAGCAATACGGGCTGTGTTGATTTGATGAATTGGAGCGGATGAAAGCTTCTATTTTTAATTGCTATATATGCAAGTATGAGGCTTAGGCTAACCTTTCTTACTTAAATAAGCATGTAGATCATATGAATCCCACAGTGATATTCCATTCAATAGTATATCCATTCATTACCATTTTTTATTGAATTGTGAATTGATATTGATATGGTATTTAGATTTAATTTGGATTCCTCCTCACTTTAGGCTCTTTCAATTTTCTTTATACTCCACTCTGCTTTTCTCATTTGGATTATGCGCATGCATAATATATTATACAATCAATAAGGTAGATAGATGTCAAATAAGCCAAACTATGAGTTGTGTGTTACAATTATTGAGAATTAGCCATCAAGCAACAAATGGTGGGCAAGCTGGAAAAATAGACAAAGAAGAAGCATTGGATCATTAATGCTTTTCATCATATGATCTTTTTAATGAAAGTGATGGGTATAAAGTAAAGATGCATGTATGTTTCTTTGAATGAAAAAAAGTAAAGAGTCATCTTGCCATAATTTTCAAGCACAGCACGTGAGGAATTTTAACAATAGTGAGAAAAATAGTGGGCAAAAGGATCAAAAGTTGGAGTTTGAATGTCTTATATATACTTACAAATTTTTATCTAAATTGTATGTTCAAGGAGTTGCTTTATTCAACTCTCAACTGCTCAGCTGCCAGTAGCTCAGGTCAGCTGAATTCCAACCGATGAGTAGGAGCATACCAAACTACCCATCTCAGTTATGACTAAACAGCATTGCACGCTCAACTAAGTGCTGAGCAACTAAGCAAATGAGCAACAAAGCAGCTCTACACAGTCCACCTCTAACATCTGAGCCGACTAAACCAAGAAAAAGTTCTAGCTCCTTACTAAAAGCTGATCCTAGCACCAATGACAGTGATCCCGACCATCGATGTACTCTTGTTGTATCTAAGTTGTTTTTTTTTTTGTGTGTGTTTGGCTATATTTGCGTTGCTTAATATGAGTAAATTGAAATTGTGTTGTTGTCCTGAATGATATGTACATTGTTGATTTTTATTCTCATATCTCAGGCGAGTAAATGTGATTGGCAATGCCTATGCATTAGATAAGATATGGTCATGATAGAGCACGACGAATAAGAAACAGGATCCATATAGATGACCGTGCATAGTGGGGTTATGACATGAGTGTCTTCACAGTTGTTTTGTTTTTATCTCTAGTACTTTTGTTTGTGTATCTTTTTAAGGCTTTGTTAAAGTACAATGTTTGTTTTTGGGGGAGATAATAGTTTTAATCAAAAGCAAAAGTACTAACTATAGTAGTGACTAGTTAGATATACAAGATGGGGGTATAGTTGCTTATTGCTGATTGTGGTTTGCATTCACGTCATAAAGTAACCAAGGAATGAGGAAAAAAGCAACTCATTTTTTCTTGTTTTGAATAGTGTACTTTCATTTCATTGAAAATCGTTTTAATTTGCCATTGTATATGCTACAGCAAATTCTTCTGAAAATCTTTCCAAACTCTGGTCTGCTTCGTGTTTTCATATTTTCTCTGGTTGATTACGGGATATCTGACTCATTTATTGCCTTTTTTTCCCTGCTCTAATTTGTTATTATGTTGTGAAGTTTGTGTCATTTATGTGATTTGTGATACAATTAGAGGTTGCAGTTTTTCATGCTGAATTTTTTACCTAGGTTTTTTTCCTTTTGTCTTGTTGGTGTGGGGAATGCAAGTGTCCTCAAATAATGTTTCTTCTTCTTGGTTTCTTGATTTTTTTTTCCCTGTTCTTTATCTGTAATGCTAGCTATAAATTTGAAATTCTAGAGGTTTTCTTAGGTACTCTCTTTACTCTCATTAATTGCTTAGAAAAACATGGGATCATTTTACTTTTGTTGATTCTTCTTTTTTCTTGCTTCGGTTTTATGTTGGACTTTTAATGCTGAGTTCTCTTCTCCGTTGCTTAAGTTTAAGCTACCAATACATGTGGCCTTTTTTTTATTTTTTTTTTATTTGGGTTTTTCTATTTAACGCATACTGATTATTTCTTTGATTGTAATAGACATACTTGACTGAAGTAAAAAACAATTTATAAACATAAACATGAAAGGGGAAATATCCGCCAAAAGATAGCAGGAAAAGGTATGCTCGTTTCCATATTTTATAAACAATTATTAAAATTGCAGAATTATCTTCTCTTATTAAACTCAATTAGTTCACTAGATTTTACGCATGTTCCATTGGCATAGTTTATTATTAGACCAGTGGAATTCGATTAGTTTGAGCGTATGGGGTCAGATTATCAAAATCAAGTAGATTTAGAGTGGAGAAGCTAAAGTTTGTTACATGGATCGTCGATGTTATTGGAGACGTATAAGTGGATTTATATGGAGCTATGAAGGTGAACAGCAGAGAAATTTTGGATGGTAATGTATACGAAATTTGATTCTCATAAAAGCAAATTTGAATATCATCATGCACCAAAAAAGTTCGTTGTCCTATCAAGAAATGGCAGGGAAGGGACATGAAGCCGAAATCTCACAGATAATTAGCATGACTCGATCTTCTAATATTTTTCCCATATGGAAAAAAGATATACTTAAAAGCAGGACAAATTTAGGTAGAGAAAAAAAAAAAACAAGAAAGAAAGAAGAAACACACACATAAGCTAAAAAGGAGGGGGTTAAAAGCTTAGAAGGGAAACGCACACAAGTGACACACGTATCTCTGCTCTCAGAGCTATATTGGAACCTGTACCCTGTTCATAAGTAGCTAGTTAATCTACTTCGTAAAGTGAACCAAACCCTAATGAAATCACTACCATCGTAGTAATTCTCATGCTTCATATGGTAAAACTAAAATTCCACAGTACTATCGTGCGATCTTATTCTGCTGCACAAGGGTTCGGTTTATTTCCACCAATTGTTTATTATGAAGTTGATTAATATAATATATTTAAGAGTTATTCTCCCTACATTTAATTACTACGCAAATATCCACATACAAGTATAAATTACCGAGTGTATTAGTGATTTAGTATATCCTTTTGTAGTATTCTTATTTAATCTATTAATTATGTATGTCAAATGAGCCATCGCTAATATCTTGTTATTTGTTGGAATTTGATTTTCGAGTTTTTTTATAAACAACGAATTATACCAATTACCTAAGTTTATGGCAAAACGAAGCTTTTATGAAGTTTATCTAAAGGAACAAAGTTCGTACTAACTTTTGTAGCTCGTTTTAAAGTTTAAACTTATAAGAATAATGTTACCTAAAACTCATCTCAAATTAAGTTATGCATACTTGTTCAATGAGTCTCCAATTTGTTGTGCTTGAATCATTTCAAAAATATTTTTTTTGATCCCTTGGCATTTCAAGTTTTTGAAGGAGAATAATTGGGGGGCATATTATTGGCAAGCTGCTTTGTCTTCTCTTCGTGCTGGAATACATGAAGGCGATGAATTGATTGAGATTGATGGTGAGTATGGCTATCCTTTTACTGCAAGGCATGAAGTAGATCTCTATTATGAGGAATTCCAGAGGGAACATGATCCTAATTTATGTTGCATTATTTAGATTACTAAGTATTTTTGCCTTATGGATGAAGATATGCCACATATCATTGTAGGTTAAATTGCGAATGCCTAATTCATTCTTTAGCATCACTTGTTTTTTGTTAAAAAATATGGTAATGTCTTTGTTTAAGAGTAAGAAAATCCCTTAGCTTTCATGGGCTTGGGGACAGAATCAATAGAGTCGATTGCCCTATTAACATTCTTCATGATGTCACATAATGAAACTATAGCAGAATAGCTACAGATGTTAGGCTGAATTATCTAATACGTCCATAATATGAACAGCTAGTGATTTGCTTTTTCAAATTGAGTATTGACTTTCGTTAAATTATGACAAGCATATTTCAATGCCTCTACGAAATGTTGAAGTTTGATATATCTTATGGGATGCTGGAAGTATTGTGCCCGATGTTAGGAATATTTTCGATGTAACACTTCGTGTCTCACCCTTCTGCTTTCTTCAAATGGTGCTCTCTAAGCGATTCTCTATTGTTCTACTATGATCTAATGGGAGAAAATCCTTGTCTTGAAGTATCTGCGTATATGTTTTGTTCTCTACTTCGACTTCGGTAACAAACAATTGATATTTTTCTCATTGTATAACTTTTAAGTATAAACTTGTGATTAATTTCAAATATTGATCTAAACATTCTTGTTAGTATGGTTCTACTAGCAAAGTCTCCTGGAGACAGCTCATGGTATCTCATCAATTGTTTTTGGTAATATGTAGTCTTCAAATGGTACGCGTAGTCTCTTATTTAGGTAATCATATGAAATCTATGTCACATAGGATATGTGTTTCTACATGATATATATATATATATATATAGATATGGGTTTTTATAAATGATGTTAACTATATTTGTTACAAACTTGTGATTAATTTTTATTTTTCTTATTTATTTATTTTTGCAGGATGCTAATGTTGAAGGTGACGGTGGTTGAATACATAACAAAATTTATGCAAGACTAGGAGTTTTGAGATATCACTGAACTTTTCTAGATGAAAATGTTTGATGATATCATTTTTTTTTTATATTACCTTTGTAGTATTTATCTTTACATCTTATCAGAACTTAGTTATTTTGTTCCTTAATTGAGTTGCGCATTTTGAAATCATTGATACTTGTGAACCTTTTTAATGATTATTAAATGCAAACATATGATTTAGAAGTCGTACTTGATGTTATATTCCTAATATTGTCATTTAAATTGTCTACATGTATTTCATTGAAAATATTACATATAAGATTGCAAGTTGTTGTTTATATTTTTTTTCTAACATTATCATTTATAGTGTCTATAGGTTTTTCATTGTCAAAGATGAAAATGTTATGTATAAGTCCAAACTTTTTCCTTTAATTATTATTGAATTGTTGCTTTTTATTTTATAAATTGTTGCTTTTAATGTACACCAAACCGTTGCTTTTATGGAAAGAAACAATTGCTTCTAATGTGCATCAAACTTCTGCTTTTACCTAATTATCCATAATCAAAACTTTACATGAATTGTTGCCTTTATTATAAATCGTTGTGTTTTATTTCTATTAAACCATTGCTTTAATAATTATAATCGTTGTCAAATGTTTTTGTGAACTGTTGCATTTTCTCATGTAATTGTTGCCTAATGGAATGAACAATCACAACAAACTATTGCATATTTTCATAAAAATTTTTACAGTCAATATACACAAACCATAGCCTTTTTTGTCTTAAAATCGTTGCCTTTCAAAAAATTGAAATAATTGCTTCAACTAAGCAATGGTTGCCATTATTGTTCCAATATTCATTACTTTATATATTAAATGTAACGGACGCAAAGTTGTTGCCCTAAATCAAAGGCAATGATTTTAAAATGCAACGGTTTGATGTCTTTATCAAAAGTATAAAATGACATCACAACCAAGCATTAAACGCATGATACCATTTGCAATACTCATTTATCATTTTTACTATATAAGTGTTAGATTATGATTGGTGAGCACACAGTCAATAGACTCAATATAACGTTTTACCAAAAGTGAATACTCATCCAATTCTAAAAAAAGAAATAAAAAAAAAATAAATGCATAAATTTAAATGTACAACTTTAATATAGTTTGTATATGTAAGTAATATTGTATCAATGGAAAATATTATTTGTTATCCTGTCGAGATCAAAAGTTGAATATCTAATTTATTTAACTCATAACAAGTCTTGAAAGTTTGGCAAATAATTTCTTATTTGATCTTAAAATTCACTTAATTGGAGTGTCAACCATATGTAGCACATGCTTATGCTTATCATGCCAACTTTCACTTGTTTTCGAAGGCCTTTAGAAAATAGATTGTCATGGTTAGTGAAACAATAAATCATCTTCGTAGGAAGCTATTAAGTATTTAAAAATATAATTTTTAAATGCCAATTTATAGTAATTGTAAGTATTCATCAGATTCACATATCACTTAACTCAAAAGTTACTTCCTTTTAGATGTTCACATAAAGTCAAAACTGTTATAGTATAATAATATAAGCATTTATCTCCTAATGGGATGGATTACATTTAATACTTCCCTTCTTAAAGTTGTAATATGATAGTTTGAGGGGGGGAAAAGAATTGATATGTAAGCTTCCTACTCTACTCCTATTCTAAGGTGGCTAATTGAAATTAAGCTTTTAGAACTTTGGAGTGAAATCCCGAAAATGCATTTTCTTTAACTCTAAAGAAATTGAATGCCACTTAACTCTTAATGATAATCTTCTTCTTTTAAAAATGTGCTTTATGAGAATAGAATTACCTACACATTTTGGAAACATGGCATATGCCAAAACAAAAATACCTACATTATTACTCAAAATTCCCACCACTCCCCCAGTGATAGCATTTAAGCTTATATTAATATTTTAAAAACTTGTCTTCTTAGCTTGGATTAATAAATCAACTGTCTTAGTTTTGGGAACTCCAAAATTGCAAAGAAGCATCATTGGAGATGCTATATCCATAATAGATTCGCCTTTTATATATATGTATATATATATTTTAAGGAGTACAGATGAAATTTATTGAGACCGCTCATAAACTCTCAATAGGTTTAAAATATAAAGGTGAAAACCTTTCATTTTTAGCACTTCTTTTCTAGTCAAATACATAACAAAACAACTAAAGAGAAGAGGAATGTGATATGTGTTGGACTATTGAAAAGCCTCCTTAAAGGCAACCAATTCATTTGTGTCAATTAGGATATTTAAGATTAATTTTCTTCATAAAAATTGAGTCACTCTTAAGTCTCACTAGTGTCTTAGCCTAAACATTTTTCAATTAAATGTGATACTTTGCAATCTCATTTAAACATGATATGTAGAGGTTTTGTTACATATTTTAATATAATATAAGGGATACAGTTAAGGGCAGCCTACATATGTGAAATATGAAACAAAGGTTTACACAATTTTGACTATGTTCCTTATAGACACAAAAATTGGTCATTCACTTAGAAAGAAGGAAGAAAAAACAAGAATGAGAAATGACCTTAACTAAAATTATTTATTTCAAACATGATGTTGAAAAAGAACCTAGAATATAGGCGAAATAAATGGAACTAACTACATAAAAGAAAAAGCATACCATGAGTACGGAAAAAGGACAAAACAGTCATTAAGAAAAATAACAACACTAGCTCTTAATCTTCCTCTCGAGCTTCTTGTTTAAGCATTCTCATAATATATGTGTAACATCCCAAAACCCTGAGACATAACAATCTAGCACGTGTCTATAATTTATATAAATATGCTAAGGTTCAAAATTTGCTATGTTTACGTCAAATACACATAATTTTGCCAATCACACAATGGAAAGCATAAGAGGGTCATTATTCCAACTTACACAACATCACCATAACCAACTACTACTAGCTCAGATGAGTCTACAACATCTAACAGAGGTAAACACCATTGTAAGTAAACATAGGGTCCATGCCCAACAACAACGACAATAACAACAACAACAATAACAATTAGAACAATCAAGATGTGCACAATCCTCTACAAAGGCACCATGACTAACATATCTCTTGTCTCCATAATATAATTTGTAGATGAAGAAATTTGTATATATAATTTCATAAGCTAAACTTAAAATTAACTAAATCGTATTTAGGCTAATTATTTGGATTATTGACAAGAACTTGATTTTGGGATGATTTACAAAGTTTTAGATTGGTGGGTTCGAAATAGGATTCATTAAAATTGTCTTGAACATTTTTTTAACCTTTCTCAAAGGCTTACGTATCATTAGGCTCTACTATATAATTGGGTTTTATTATTATCTTTTTAGCTTATTAGGGTTACTAAACCCTAATTAATCTTATCTATTAATATAATATAAAATCTAATGATGATAATTACTTGTTACTCATTACAGATATTATTTATTACCTATGAGAATAGGGGGGAAAAATAGTCCAAATCTCTACTATTACCTGTCATTTGTATCTTAGGCTTGCTGAGTTTGCCTATCCTGCCTCTTTAATTCCTTTCTATATCATTCTTTTCTTTTGTTCTAATAATTCCTTCTTATTCACATGAAGCGTGCAAACACATACTGCATGTATATGATATTAATAACGAACCTATATATCTATATTTTGGTGACTCTACTGGGAAATGGATGATCGTAAGAATGATGTTTCCATGAAATGGCTTCATTATTGAGGAGTCAAACATTTCGTAAGGTATTGATTCTTTTTTGAATGTTGATATCAATGGTTATATAATCTCTTTATTGATACTACAAACTAATGATTATATATTGTTCTTATTTCAATATAAACTATTGGGCCTAAAATTACATATCTAAGCTATATATATGTATATATATATTTTCATATTGTTTATGTTTTGTTATAATGAATTCATTTGATGCAGTGTATATTAATTTTGATGGAAGTTGACTTACCATTAACTATTTTTTTGATGAATTCTAGAGACATAACTCCTCATGCAGTTGCCATTAAAATATAGGACAATAAATTAATAGTTTAAATATCATATAAACAAACTCTATGATTGTAGAAAAAATGAGCATTCACAATTTTATTTTTCTTTAATGAAATGAACATATGATAAAGGTGAGATATTTCCTTTTCTCCTTTGAGTTCTTCCAATTTGTTTATTTTTTTTAATATTATTCCTATTGTAATGCGCTCAATAACATGTCTTATTATTATTGGATATAATTATATGGATGAATTATAAGATCATTTCTCCCATTGCTTTAAAAGGCCTTGGCATGCTTTTAAAGTTAATTTATAATATCCCATTGATGTTGCTGAAGAATTGGACTCTTTGATGTGAATATTATAGTTTTCTACTCCTATCTTTCAGTTGCGGTTATTAAAATCTTTGAAATAATTAGAAGTATTTTCATCTAGTAATTTTGCTACTATACAATTGTAGGTTTTGATGCATTTTGTGATCTTTCGATACTTACAAATTAGATAACTATAATGAAACCACAAAGCAAAGTTATAATAAATGAAAACCCAATAATGATTAGGTCTCTTAACTGGCGTTGATTCAACAAATTAGCTAGGGTTTTCATGATTGTGCATGATTAGATGAATTAGATTCAATTTGATTCATATAGATTTACTTAAATTCACTTTACTTTTAAATTAGATTTGATTTATGATCTAGTTTATAAAGATATTTCCACTAATTATGTAAGTTTATCTTATATTTTAAATTTTGCGCACCTAAATCATGATTCTAAAATTAGAACTCTATGAATGAAAAAAGGAAATTTTTTTCATCATATATGAGTTTTTAGCTAATATATTGTTTCTTATCGAATAAAAAATACTTTAATTATGAAGTAACCAACTTTATTCATGAAAAGTCCTTAATCTTTTGCCCCTTTAGTTCAACTTAGGAGAAAATTAATTTTTCTTGCATTATATGATGTTTTTTGTAAATGATTAAAAGGTTCATCTTTTGTCTATATAAATATAAATATTTATTAATTAAGCACGGCAATATATTAGCTCACGAAAGTCGAGCTAAAAAGTATTAATTTTGAGTCCACAATTAATGAGCTATAAAAAATAAAACGAAGTTTATTTTTAATTTTAAGATCAATGTAAAATAGTTTTATGCTTTTTCTCTAGTTATGAAAGATGACATGTGTCATTTATCATCCATGAGTGCTTTTGGACTACTAACTTGATTTCTACATGTTTTGAAGAATGAATATCTTAAGGGAAAAATCTTTACAATATTATAAATGTCAATTTTTAATAGAAACTGAAGAGATAAACATAAAAAGCTATGATATTATTTAAAATATCTTGCATATACATGAGTTTTCATTATTTAATGATGTATACTCATGTTATTCTTTATTTTTTTTTTTATTAATGATATGATGGATATAAAAGAAAAAGCATATATATATATATTTATAATGGACATCTAACCTTTATGAGGCTTTTATTTACTAGATGTATTATTAATGCTTCTTTTTAAACATAAACATGTAAATTAATGTGGTGTTATTTGAATATAATTATCTTAAGTAACTAATAATTTGTGTATAGTTAAGTTAAGTGCACAGGATTGGCTAAAATATATATACTCTTTCTTTTTTGGTTTAAAGAATATGCGGATGGTACAACATTTTAAATTGTTCAATATTTAGCTACATTTTTCTTGCTATCAAATATGATTGGTTTTGTTCAAAAAAGAAAAAGAAAATTATATTAATTGTGTGTCCAAAAATATTTAAATTAGAGACAAATATTCTACTCCATGTATTATTTTGCTTTACTTAATTGTAAACAGTTTTGAAAATTGAAAGGGCCTTTAAGGCTTTTATATATCTCCAATTGCATAAGGGAAGATAAGGTTGGTTTCTCCATTTACTATTGTATAGAAACAAATGAATTTATTGCTTATAAGTCACTTAAAAATTTTTTTTCGGTATCATTGTATCTATCTATATATATATCTTGCAAAAAGTTGAAAAAATATATCTCCTAATCTTCCATAGATACTTTTCTACCAAACTTGATAATCAATATGTTCATATAGTTTATAACACTTGTATATACCATATTTTGAAATAAGACTGTGATTCTTATTTCTATTGTTATCACATTGATAAAAACCCATTTATTGCTTTTAAAGACTAAAAGTTTGAAATTGTATTTGTTATGCAAAAATGACTATTTATTTAAATATGTCTACTTCTTTATCAAATAATGTTCAACATGTATACAACATATAAACATGGATATATTGAAAATAAAAAGCAATTGCTATTATAATATATTTGGAAAAACTGTCTTTGATTAGACATTAGTGGAAGATAAATGTATACATTAACAATTGCACTTTTATGCTGAAGAAGGATTGATTCGAATTATAACCAATTAGGCATTAAGAGTTTTTTCTTTCTTTTTTTTTTGGTAAAAAAAAAAAGTTAATTGTTGCAAAATATACGTAGACTCATATATTGAGATTGAATTGTTAAAAAGTGAACTATTTCTTTAATGTCATTAATATGAAGTAGTTTGGTAACGATAGAATTGATTGCAAACTCAACTTTTTAAACGGTTGCTATTATGAAGGTATTTATAAATTGCTACATCATGGAACTATTTGATCTACTCAAGATCATTGACATTTTGGGTCAAAATTCAATGAGTATAGGGATATTCATTTATTGCAAATAAACACAGTCAACGTTATGATGCTCGCTTGTTGCGATGATACACGGTCTACGCTACAATGCTCACATGTTATGAAGATGTACAATTCACGTTGGGATGCTTGTTTGGTAAGACAATGCACGATCAGCGCTGTGATGCTCACTTGCTACAACGATATATGGTCTATGCTTTGATGCTCGCTTGTTGCGACGATGTACAATTTGCGCTATGATGTTCGCCTAGTGTAATGATGTACGGTTAATGTTGCCATGACTCTAATGCTTGCTTGCTGTGACAATGTACAACCTATACTATGATGTTAGCTTGCAGTGACGATACACAGTTAGCGTTGCGATGCTCCCTTGTTGCGATGAGATACGGTCCGTGGTACTATGCTCGCTTGTTGTGACAATGTATGATCTGCGCTGCGATGCTTGCCTACTACGACAATGCATAGTTAACACTGCAATACTCGCTTGCTACAACATATATGGTCTACCTTACGATGCTTGCTTGTCATAACAATATTTGCTTGCTAAAATAATGCGTAATCCAAGTATTGGAATACTATACTCTTTACACTTTTAAGCTTTGGGCAATGTCATAACATTCCTTATTGTTTTTACTGTTAAGTAGCGGAATCTTCCCCTTGACAAATAATGCTATGTCGGGATAAGTTAGCCATATTACAATACTATTGTTGCCTTATAATAGAGTAATCTCTTTGATTAATATTGATGACTAGCTACCAATACTACTTTTTAGAAATCTTCTGGATACATTATACCTCCCTCAATTAAGTTTTCAATATTTATCATTGTTTTTATATGGAATGATCCCATTAATACCTATCGAGAAATCTTTGATTAATGCTACAAAATTTATTGCTAATTAAGGGAAATTTTTTTATTCTTGCTATTAGATAGTAGTAATTATATTGGTGCTTGACACCAAAGATAAAATGCTCATTATAGCTTATCTTCTAAAATAAAGTAATCTTTCTAACTCTAAATCTAAAATTTGAGCAAGTACCTATGGTTAATCTACTAAAGACACATAAGTGTGCATAATATATTATGAAACAAAAAAAAAAACCAAAATGCTAATGCTTTTATTACTTTATGTGACGTATACTTGTGACTATATTTATTGTGTTCGATGTTTGAGTAACAAAATGTTGCTCACTCTTTAAAATTCCAAATTTGGGTATATTTATTATTCGTGTGGTGTCCTCATCTATATAACTCATTATGTGATTATTTAAGTGCTAAATAATGCTCTTCATAATATACAGAATGTATGATGTTTTTTACATGAGGTACAAACTTAAGGAAAGCTCCAATATTATGATATTTATTTATTTATTTGATAACATTACTTATTCTCAACTATGATATGTCTGTACATTTATTATCACATTTCTATACTAAATGCTACTGAGTAGGGGCAAGTTGCAATTGGTCTTCAATCATAGTATATTACTATTCTTAAACAAAAATAACAATAATAATTACATTTTTGTTCATTTATGGTACGATAAAAATGGAAGATATTTTTCATTAACAGATATACAACTTCTCAGTCTTTGATTTGACTCTTTACATCTTTGTTATAGAAATGTAACACTATATAGAATAAATCATTTATTTGATTTCATTGTTATAATTCTACAAGTATAAATATACTATTATACGAGCAAGTGACTTGTGTATTATGTTGCAACGTACATGCTAAATAATTCACAAGATCAACAACATAATTAAAAAGAGTGTGCATAACATATGCATGTAACATATTACATCATATTCCATTTTTAGCAACATTGGCACACTATGTGGGCTATCCACTAAATAGTATGTGCATTAAAGCGACAACTTAATATTAAAAGTACTTAATAAGTGCTAAGAATCCTTTCTTCTCAATTGAGAAAGTATTCTTGGGTAGGGGCAAAATGTAGATGAAGAGATTTGTATATATAATTTCACGAGCTAAACTCAAAATTAACTCAATCATATTTAGACTAATTATTTGGATTAGTGATAAGATCTAAATATTAGATATGATTTT
The DNA here is from genome assembly GCA_024138015.1 of Lumnitzera littorea. NCBI lineage: Eukaryota > Viridiplantae > Streptophyta > Magnoliopsida > Myrtales > Combretaceae > Lumnitzera > Lumnitzera littorea. The sequence continues at coordinate 114,393,491 of JAMXBB010000002.1, read as the reverse complement.
GGGACGATTTAGAGAGTTCTGGATTAGTAGGCTTGGGGTAGGATGTGTGAAAATTGTCTTGGACATTTTTTTAACCTTTCTCAACAGACTTAAGTATCATTAAACTCCATTATATATAATTGGGCTTTATTATTCTTTTTTTAACCCATCAGGGTTAATAAACCCTAATTAATCTTATCCATTTATAGAATATAAAATCCAATGATGATAATTACTATTACTTATTACAAATATTTATATACTACCTATGAGAAGAGGGGGAAAAGTAGTCTAAATCTCCACTATTACTTTTCACTTGTATCCTAGACCTATTGAGATTGCCTATCCTACTTCTCTACCCCTTTGTTACATCATTATTTTCTTTTGCTTCGATAATCCCTTCCTATCTATATGAAACGTATAAACGCATGCTGTATGCACATGACATTAATAACAAACCCATATATCTACATAATTCATAACTGATGTCCTTCCTATGGCCATAGTATGCATAAGCACATACATCATTATAGAAACCATAACCATATTCATCACCTGCATTTGAAAATACATAGACAATTAAGCTAAAGCCTTGTACATAATTGTAGCTAGACCTGGGTGGCAGTTTAGACTGATCTTGAATTGCCGGTTTACAGGTCATGGTCATGTTGAAACGTGACCGGCTTATAAGCTGGTGGTTCAGGATCAGTTCATGTGGCCCGCCAATTCAAGGGTCATTCTTGAACTTTTTTTTTTTGCCTTCTCTTAAGCCTTTATATGATTTTTTTTTTCTTTTTTGCCTTACTGATCCTTCAACTGTTTTTTTTTTCCTTCAATTTTTCCATAAAATATACATTAAAAACGGAAAGAAAATAAAATATAGAAAAGTCTCTTGCAGTATGAATACCTAATGTCTTAATCCGATCAAGTAGAGTAAAGTGGTTGGTGGAAAAATATTTTTTACAATATTTTATGGTCTCTTGAAAGATGCCTATGTATTTGCTAATCGGAAGATGCCTATGTATTTGCTAATCGGAAGATGCCTATGTATTTGCTAATCGGAATCAGATCACCGTAGTTTGAATTGGATTTTAGAAAATCTTTAGTTTGTTGATCAATTTTATGTTTTCAAAAAAGCATTCAAGTGTACATGACTATCTAAGTTAAATTTTTTGAAGGAAAATAATTTTAATCGATCATAATTTGGAAAAACCTAATGCTATATCAGGACATTTGGGAAAACCATGCCATTTAGTTTTTTTTGACAATTAGGAAAAAATATTTTTCTACATAATAAAACTTTTTTGTAAAGGATGAAAAGAAAACTTACTATGTATCATCTTGAGGTAACTGTTCATGTTTGTGAATAGGAATGGAACTTGCGGGTGAGATTGGGCTTCCATTAGATCGATTTCAGTTATTGAAGTAATCATCCTCCTTACTTGATGTCCTGCATGGTTCTTGTCATCTACAGGTTACCTTGTACCAATCTTCTGTGCAAGCATTTGCCTCAACATTGACAACAGATAGGGAGGCTCAGCATTCGTTGACGATTAGGCTTGTTGTACTAAATGCTTACTCAACAGCGACCGTTGAAGCTGGAGCAGCGAGTACTTCACGAGCGATATGAGATAGTAGTAGGTAGTCCTTTCTATGCCTTTGCCACTATTCTAAAATATCGAAGTCTTTGATGGAGATATTTTTTGAAAACTTGAAATTTGTATTAGTGTAGTACTGCATCTCAAACATTGGACCACCAGACTGTTACCTCTTTAATTTTTGCGCCAATAACTGCTCACCTATAAAAGAGTTATGCTGCTTCATGGTGGGTGGCGAAGGAGAGATTGATAACTGGCCACCATACTGACTTTGATAGTAGTTGAGCATCTCCTCTATGTCAACCATTGCTGTCGACACTTCTTACTGTGCTTTCAAGCTATATACGTCTTGAGAATCTGTTAGATCTTGAATGTAACCATAATAAGTTTTCAAATACATTAGTAATAATTCCGCTTTACAACGAGGGTCTAGAATAGTCGCTACGAAATAAATATGAGAAATTTCTTTATAATAAGTTAACTACTTCAACGTCATATCATATATGCATGTATGCAGGTTTAGGTCCTCATGGGCCTAAAATAGTACGCCAAGTATACTGACGGCTGACATAACAAACAAGTGAACACTAGGCTTATAAACTTGTGAAAAAGTCTTAGTAGCATCTTGAAAAACTTTAAAAACTTTAAGTAATTGGATATAAATATCCTAGTTACTAGGAAAAATGTCAACTCTCTGCATGTTGTATATTGCCAAGTCATATAGCAGTTCGCTGTAAGGAATTGTGTTATGTAACAACTCATAAGTTAGGTTCTAGCGTTGTTGCACATCTAGCTTAAACTTTCGAGGCCTCTTCCCGTCCTCCATGTAGAAGTTCCTCCACTTTTTGTGAAGGGACGGCTTGTCTGTTATTGTCTCGATGATATTCTTAATCAGAGTTATATTATCTTGCAAAGCTGTAATGCCATCCTTGACACACAAGTTAAGAATATGACGTATACAACGTATGTGGAAAAAAATCCCCTCCAACGCTGGTTGACAATAATTTTGCAAATTAGATATTGATGTAGTATTAGCAGTTGCATTATCAAAACCAATAGAAAAATTTTTTCTCACTAATTTGTACTTATTTAGGATTTTTCTAATAATTTTATAAATGTTTTACGTCGTATGTCGATTGTTAAATATCCTTAAAACCAATAATCGTTCATTAAGTTGTCAATTATCATCTACCCAGTGAATAGTAACACCCATATAAGAATTATTATGAAAAGAATCCATTCATATGTCTGCACATATGAACACTTACGTATCGAAGGAAGCAAACTTACTTGCGAGCTCCCTCTTACCTTTTGGTAGAGCTCCTGCATGGCTTTAGTTATCTTTTTGCGACTAAGCTGTGGCGGGCTAGGGTTGAACATCTCTCACTTGTATCAACTTTACCACTCTAATGCACCTGCATTGAATGAGAGGTGCATGTTTGCCAGGTACTGTGTTAGGTTATATTTATGCCTCTCTTCATCATACCTCATTAGCATTCGTTCAGATGAACCACTGCTTCGGGTAATCTGTTGTTGCATTTTATCTATTCTCACTTACCTAGGATGCTTTGACCTTAAGTGCCTGTTAAAGGTACCATATCCCGCTTTCGTTTTCCACGAGTAACTTGCGTTGTAGTAGTTGCAGAATGCCCTCAAGTTACCCCTTTCATCTGTACCTTTATAGAAATGAGTAGTAAAAAAATTAGACTTACCGGGTTTAGGAGGCTTACTTGAGTTGGATGGTCTTGAACTGCTGGGCCCATATTGTCCTATATGTTGCTCTTTTGTTTCGGGAATAATTTCTATGTCGTCCTCCTCATCCTTGAACATGCTGGCAACTCATCCATAGGGGTTTAAATCCTCCAGGTTGTGTAGGGACGCTCATACGAGAAGGTTAGAATCTAACATGATGTTCAGGGACACTTATGTATGGAGGTTTGAAACTGGGAGGTGGCATGCCCCAGTCACTCATGCGTTAATGTTCAACGTCAAAGGTAAGAGGTAGTGTATTGCGATTACTCGTGTGATGAGGTTCTACATCGAAGCTTGGAGGTGGTGTAAGTTCTTCTTTCACGTTCTCAACCATATCGTGTATCCTTTGCTCATTCGAGTTGTACTCGTTATCTGGTATGCTTAAACGTCCTTAAACCATTGTGACGTAGACGATGTATTGGAAATTCCAACACCCTTACCTTTACTTTTATCACTAGTTGATGAACCGTGTTTTTTACTGAAGAAGGTATGATGTAAAAATCTTTCCATTGATGCAAATTTTTTTTCTTTTACTTACTACAATAAAGATTTATGAGTGAAAGACAAAAATATTATGTAAGAAAAAATAAAGCAGAAATTATATGGTGAGAATGTGTATGTCAGCGTTATTTGCTAATATAAATTGTTTTGTATAGTGGAGTGGAGAATTATGCACAGAAATTAGTGATTAGTCGAAGGAAATATTTCTAACAACGTTTCACAATTGAAAAAAATTTGAAGGTAGAATGGTTAAAGTTGGAGAGATTTAATTAATTTATAGAGTAAGTGTTGTTGCTAGACTTGAAGCTACTATTTATAAGGATCGAGGAATGTGTGGATGCGTCATTTGAAATTTTAAACGGTTTGGCGCCATAAATTTTAAATTTTGAATTGCAACTTTAAAATTTGCGGCGCATGCATCGAAAGTTAAATTTGCAGATGCAAATTTAATAGGGGATGGGATAGAGGATAGGGGGGTAGGGGTCTGGGGGGAGGGTGGGGGTTGGTCATTTTGACAGGCCAAAATTAATTTTTTTTTAATATTTGGTGGTCCTTGAACCACTCGGTCGGACGATTTCACCTAGGCGAATTGACTGAGCCTTAAAAGCCAGGTGGTTCAAAACTGGCTTTTGCCTAGGTCTAATTGCAACATATGTATGCTGATGCAATGTATTAAATACATGCATATGATATATAACAAATGTAGCAACATAACTAGTTATTATCTTTTATTTTAGTGGCTTAGTATAATGCAACTTAGTGTCCCAAGACTTGGTATAACTAATGGTCTTGATCATAACTAAATTACATATTATACATAAAGTTGGTATTTCGACTATCCTCAATATTGAATAGTCGCATCATCTTAAGGTTAATACTAGACCAGCCACTTGGAGAAAGGTTAACCATAAACATCCATGTAGACATCCCATGACATTTGTATGACACTGCTATGACATTCTTCTAATATTCTAACTTTAACATCGACAGTAATCTTGATCAAAACCCTATCGAACTCATCGATGCCTAATCTATTAGTAAACTACTTCACTCAAACACCATAACTTACTAATTGGTAAGTGCCTAGCCAATCACTAGAAGCCTTAGATCTCTTTGTTTTAGCCAAGCATAAGTAGCAAGTTCATTTATTATTTCTCTTTATTTAGGTTCATTAACAAGACTGGCCTAAAATGCATGAACAAACAACCATATAATTACAGATCTTAATACCTTTCATTAACATTTAGTTGAGTTTTCAAAATTTAAATCCTTAAGTAAGGTTTTGAATATTCTTAGTTAAGTAATTATAATAGTTTAACTTAATTAACATTAACATTTATTTCCTACTTATTTGATTTCCAAAGAAATCCTAATTAACTATTCCTTTCGATTATAATATAAGAAAGGTAAATTTGATTATAATTGAATTGTATAGAAATCATTGGAATAAGTAAAATAAGAAATTAGGATTGGTCAAATGAGTTTTGAGCAATAAATAAAGTGAGAAAGAGAATGTTTGAAACATATAAGAAAGTTTCAAAACTTTTCAAAGAAGAAACTTATGAAATGCTTTCAGCAATGGATGTTTCGAATCTTTTATAAAAAGGCTTAGATAATTTTAAGTGGGATTTCTTTGGAAATCAAATAAGTAGGAAGTAAATGTTAATATGAATTAAGTTAAACTATTCTAATTACTTAACTAAGAATATTTGAAACCTTATGTAAGGGATGTTGTGGACCTTTTATAAAAAGATTAGGACCTTCTTGATAAAACTTGAGTAGATTAGCATTGTGCAAACAAAAATACTATAGACCTTTTTGCAAAAAATGTAGAATCTACAATTTAAGTCCAAAAATGAAGGATAAATGAATTTCCACTTATCAAACGATCCTAACACCTTCTTTTGCTTAAAAAACATGTGTACCAGGACCAAATTTGAACATTCTTAACCAAAACTCCTTCTTAAACTACAAGTTCTCACAATTTCCTTAAAGAAGAATAAGAGAACATCAAGATACTTATTTGATTCCTTGATTGTAGACCACGTTATGCACTGCAACACCAAAAATGCACTAAAGTAACCTAAAAGCTTCAATTCAAAGCACATTTAAGTTAGTAATTATGCATTCTTTCAATGCATACAAGGAAGAAATGTCAAGTTCTTACATGGTGACACTAATTCTTAAAAATACTATTGAGGGAAAGTCCATGAACAACAAGTTAATATGTAATTAGTGGAAGTTTTTAGAGATTATTGTTGGGAATGATTGAGAAACAAATTAAGAGAGAGATTTTTGAGGAGAGAAAAGATTTACCTTCATATATTTGAAAATAATGAGAGTTAGGAGGGAAAGAGGGGAGGAAGTCATTATTTTCTTGCAGGGGAGAACCTATAAGGATAAAAGGAAGAGAGAAAATGAAGTTTGGAAATTTTGGATGGGGATAACTATTGTGGAAAATTATAGAAGTGCCCTTGGTTTTTAAAATTTTATTAAAATAGGATATTTATGCGAAATTTTAGGTTATTTCAACATGTAGCATAAATTTTCTTAATATTGGATAGATGAAGCATAATATCTATTAATGTTTTCCTTGACCACTTCACATAATATAGGTGTTCACAATCTACCTCTAAAATGAACCCAATTTATATCTAGATCATGATTTAACAATTCTAGCAATGGCAAAGTGCTCTAATAATCAACTTGAGGTGCTCTTGAGTTCCTTGCTTGTTAACTAAAAGGAAAGGGATAGCACTTGAATTAGCCTAAATTTAATGCAATCTTAGTAGCCATTGTTAAATTCACAATCATAACTTTTGTATGCCAAAAAATGTCACTAACAAAAGTAGGTTTCACAAAAGCAAAGATAAGTGAACACTTACAAGGTTAGACCAAAAACCAAAACCAATGGAGAAAAGTTGCTTAGCAAATCATCTACCTTAAGAAATTAACTTACACATACTTAAATTTAGAGAAGGATCCCTAAATAGTCAAGCATTATTGTAAGATTAAATCCTTAGATTTAGTGTAGACTTAGAATGTTAAGTTGACTTGAGATGTACAAACCTTAGTTAAAAGATTGATAAAGAAATATATAAAAGAAAAAGAAAAAGTAGATGGAGGGAGAGGAGCGAGACTTACATAGCCCCTGTTTAATTAATGGCATAGCTAGAGAAGGAGATGGTGAAGGATATGTTAAGGGTTTTAGCTATTTGATGGAAAGAAGAGAGAAAAATTGAAATAGAAAAGGTAGAAATGTGAGTTAGGTGAGGAAATTTGAAGTAGGTGCAAGCATGGTTCAGATTGTTATGATTTACCCTTTTGAATATAACTGAACCTAATAGTACAATTTGATTCTTTTTTAGTCTGAATCTAATCTTACGACTAGTTGTAAAAGTTTTTATCAAACTTAAAGAAGGGTTTTGTTTGTTTTGACTTACGGCTCAAATCAAGAAACTCAAAATATTTAGGAGAAATATTCACATTTTGATGCAAGTTTTTTTGACATGAAAAAAGGTATTTTCAATGTAATTGTGAGACTAAAAACTTAAGCTTTCAACAAAGGTATCATTTTTCATATTCTACATAATTTATCTACACACTACACATTAGAATAGCTATCAAGTCTGCTATAATTTAGTTAGGTACTTCAAAAGTTAGATAGCATCTAAATCAATCCAAGAAAGATAAAAAAGAATTGTTCTTCTCTTAGTTTCAAAATCTATAAAATATAAGAAGAATATTTGGAATATTTGGCTTTACATAGTTCATTCATATTCTTATTTAGAGGTGAAAATACAAAAATATGAACAAAAGAATTTCAAATTATTTGAAAAAAGGGAAGCATCATCAAAATTTCATATCAATATGGTGATTATCACTTTGCCTCTCCTTTTTTTTTTTTTTTTTTTTACACTTCTCACAATTTAGTTCATAATTTTTTGAACTTAAAAAAATAAGATATACAAACCTAATTTATAGTTTCATTTGGCCCAGCTTTGTCCAATCTGTGGTTCGTTTGATTTTTTAGTCAAGCCTTAATTTATAGTTAATAAGAAATGAGAGATAACCACATGTTGGAAAATAGGTTTTTTCTTTTAATTTAAACTTTTACTAAATTTATTTAGGAAAATTTGTATCATCAAATTAAAAACAAATCTTCCATGGAAGTGTTTTTACTTTAAATTCATTACTAATCCACCATAAACTTTGTTGAAATAAACATATGTACAATGTTTATATTGTGTATATGTCTTTGGTTTATACTTAGCAAATTTACTATAAATCAATTCTTTTAGAGATAAATATTTTCAATGGAAAATTTTCTATATTGAAGCTTGGTTTTCTTATAGTCTCACACAAGATAGAAATTGGATTTAGGTCCTCTTTGGATTATCTTTCTCTTGTTTATATCCTATTTGTATCTGTTATATATTTGATTTATATTTGTTTAAAATTTTGGTATTTGAAAAATAGTATTATTTGTATTTTATCTATTTTTGTTTCATAATCATGATAAATGTAGTGATTGGATTGTCATAATTAGAAAATAAAAATTCATATACTTTTAGGAAAATATATTTGAAAAGATATATTTTATGTCTATTATTTTAATCGGTATTTTAGTAAATATGAATAAAATAAATAATAAATAAATTCAAATTTTTTGGAGTATCATAATTAGAAAATAAAAGTTCACGCACATTTAGAAAAAAATATATTTAAAAAGATATATTTTATGCACGTTATTTTAATTGGAACTTTATAAATATGAATAAAGTAAATAATAGATAAATTTAACTTTTTTGGAATTCATTGCGTATTTAATTTTAGAAAAGAGGCATATATGAAATTATCTTTTCATCTTTTTGGTAATTTATTCACAATAAATATAAGATTTGAGTAGATACTGAAAAAACTCTAATAAGTTGAGAAAAAGACAAACCAACCAAACCTTATTGTGTCATAACTTATGCTGTCTTCATTTAAGCGTAACACTTATAGATAGAAACAACTTGTTTACAGTTGATTGAGGCGCTTCTCCCCTTGGATGGACTTTTCAATATTTGACCGCAATACCAAATTTCAGACTTTACTCCATCATCAGATTGGTGGTTAATCGATTTTGATTGGTTGATTGAAGGGTATTTGATTGGCACTTAATTTAATCAACTAACCTTTACTAAAAAGCACTCTAAAAACCCAAAAACTTCTTGAATTTTTTTGAAGCTTCATTGAATTATCTTTTTCTATTATTGGCTATTTTTTACCTCGAGTTCGTTAACTAGTCAACTCTTATAGATGGTTATCTACCCAAGCGAAATGATTGGTTCTATAATTTTTCCTAAGTCATAGTTTTACTTTCAACAATTGAACGAGTCATATAATCTTCAATTATCATGCCATTTCTTAAATCAAAGTATGGAATGAAGTCTAATTTTACTAATCTCCATGAAAGTCAAAGGATCGAGACATTACTAACCATTTTATAGTAAATTACCTACATGTAGGCATGTGTGCTTTCGTCCTTCTTGCTTAAGCATTTCTCTACATGAGCATGTGTCAATGAGATTAGTAATTGAACCTTGCTAGGATTGTAAAAGGAAGTAGGTTTCTCTGACCTCAAGTTTCTTAACCTCTAAGCTTTTTTCCTTAGAAATCCCATTTAATCCTTTAGCATTAGGAGAGAAAGTAGGCTAGAATTTCTGCAAATGAGAAAAGGTAAAGAAGAAATTAGATAAGTTATCTATTTACAATATAAACTTAAATAGTCTAATTATAAAATTTTTCTATTTTCAAATTATTTCCAAGGTATTCCAAAAACAACATTATTCATGGTTTTCATTCTTAAAGTTCATGTCGACTCTTCCTTGGAACTAGAGTCTAATTTAAATGATATAACATGTTTCATCCCAATCATCTTAGAGCAATGTCTCTTCCATGCTATATTATTAGAAAAATTTGACACGTAAAAATATAAATTTTATTTTTTCAAAATATACATTTATTCATTATCAAGTATAAAACTTTTATTGGTATTTTTACGTTATTAATTGATTTATGTGGTATATTAATATTATTAAATCTTTTTTCATAAGTTGAGCCTTGATTTTTCATTAGAGCGAGACAGTTTTCATACTCTTATATAATTTGATTAGAGCAAGAAGAGCATGAAGTATTTAACTAATGAAATTATTAAAAAAAATCACTTACATGCCATACTATTATGCACTAATGACTTCTAGCAGCCATCACATATGGACAAATCTCGTAAATGAAATTATTTTGCATATGTATCTAATTTATTCAATTTATTTAGTATATATTAAAACCAAGGGTAAATTCAATATAGAGATTCACATAAAATGAACTCATAAATTCTAATAATCTCAAAACAAGAGAATACCTTTGCATCTTTAATATAGTAATGTGTTTTCACTTACGTATGTTTGATCTAAAAATGGACTAAATTCTTTATAAGGCGGAGTAACATGGACATCAGGAGATGAGGACGTCTGCTTTTAAAAGTTTAAACATACTTGATGTCAAACAAACAAAATGCTGGATAAAATAGAACAAAGTAAAAAAAAAAAAAGAAAAGAAAAAGCTTTCATGTAAAAATCAGCATCTTTACCTTTGACGAAGAGAGAAGGATGCCATCTTATCGCATTAATAAAAATGTACATAGGCAAATCTATACCCATCATCCTCACCGCCTCCACCACCAAGAATTCCACCCTGTCATTTTGTAGTCTATGATCCCTTCCCGCAACTTGGGCAATCGTTTTAGTGATCGGCACCCAGAAATATACAAGAAACTAAAGGAATTCAAGTTTTCTAGTCCTTTAAGCTTCGTCGGTTTCTCACAACCTTGGGCATTTAGACACCATAAGTTTGTGAATTCTGAAAAATCTGGCAAATTCTCCAATAACTTGCATCCCGAAATATCTAAGGCTATCAAAGACTTCGACTCTTGCAGCTTTGGAATCTCTCTCAACTCCTCAAAATGGATGACGCCGAACTTCTTGAGGTTTCTAGCCTTTGAAAGATCAGGAAACTTCAGCATGGGGCTCCCTCCAAAAAGGCGCAGTGCTTCCGAAGAAGTAAATTTTTCTATGCAAGTATAATCAATATCCTTTAGCTTTGGACAGTTACCAAACCTCAAATCATGCGACGTTGTCAAGCAAGAAAAGCCGCCGATTCTTTCGAGGGAGGAACAGTCACGGATGCACAACGTTTTTAGCCACTTGATGGAGTCTTGTCCTTGGATCTCGACTATATTATTGCACTCAACTACTTCAAATTCTTTTAGATTCTTGAAAGTTGAAAGATTTGATAAGCTTTTCAACCCACTGCAAGAATCTAGTGACAATGCCGTCAATGAACTCCCTACGACACTGAGTTTAGACATCTTCTTGCATCTTCTGATTGTCAGCCGTTCTAAACATTGTGCATTGATCTCTATCTCCATCAGCTCAGTACAATCTTCAATAACCAAAGTCAATAAATGTTTCGGATCTGCAAAATTTGGAAGTGCACGCAATTTCTGACAACTATGGAGATGTAGTTTCCGTAGACGTGATAATTCACCAATTTCTTTGGGAACTCCAGTGAGCCCACGTACTTCAATGAGCCCAATATCTTGTAGTTCCTTTAACATGCCAATGATAGTCGGTGACCTTTTTATAGGAGTCATATATATGCATAAACTTCTTAAATTACTCCAATAGAGTCTCGTACTTCCTTGACATTTGTATCATTTAAGTTAAGAAAACTTAATGACTCTAGTTTTCCAGTGGATTCAGGAATTACTGTCAATGACACACATTCCTGCATATTTAACGTCTTCAATTTGGTGAGTGATCCTATGGAGTCTAGAAGCTGAGCAAGCTTTTCACACCCCCAAGCATAAAGACTCGAGTTTTGTCATAAATCCTTCTACCAAAGGAATTTCCCTTATTGAAGTCCCCATTAGATCAAGATCCCTTAATTCCTTCATTGTAACCAATTCTATTGATAGCTCCTCGAGTTCTTTGCATCCTTTTAACTTAAGGTATTTAAGTGTCTTAGTTAATCTACAAATAGATGGATGAATTCTCTTCTATTGTTTACAATGCGAAAGGTCCAACCTCTCCAACTCTTTGAATGTGGAGAAATCTAGAGTTGCTTTCAATTGCGAACAACGTCAAAGTTCTAAGACTTTTAGCTTTTCTGCATACTATGAATAATGAAAGACAATTAAATGAAATATTTCTCTAATGAAAAAATATGTACTAAAAATATACCTTTAGTTCTTAACTTCTTTCCTATTTAATAAAATTTCAATTTTTTTTTATCTATTTGAGTCATCAATGTAAACCCTATAAATTTAGCATTCCGAGTATAGAATTGAACTCGAATATTGTAAATAATTTCCCTAAGTCAACATAACTGATAAATATAAAACTAATTAAAATCTTAAATTCGAAACCTAAAAAGAATATGAAAAACTTTAATTTAGTAATCAAAACCTTAATTGCATTTAAGAAAAAAAGAAAAACTTAAACCTTAAATATGTGTAACTATAAGAGATTGACCTCACATTTGATAAAAATGTTAATTGTGTATGAAAACCCTAAATTTCATATGTGTATACATATGAGGAATTGAACCTGAACCTGATCAAAACGTTAAAACCAAAATTTTAAACTTATAAACGTACTAATTTTCTACAAAGGAGATAAAACCCTAATTGAGCCAAATAATTAAATAATATGCCAAATTACATAAAATCGCTAGCAAATAGTTAGAGATAACTTTTAAATGCTCATAAATATAAAAGTACTAAATTAATTCATAAAAATTTATAATATTATTTTATAATTAATATTAACCTTATATTTATAAATAAATTAGTATTATATCAAATTAGAAATTTATTTGTTATTTAGGCAATATGAAGTAGATATTAATGTCATAATTTATAATTTTTCCTATAGTTATATTATTTATTATTTTGAATATTATTTATAGGGTTAGAAATATTTGAGAAAAATTCAAATATTTTTTTATTAATTTATTACATTTAATTCTTTATTTTCCCTCTTTCATCTTTTTCTCTATTTTCTTTTTATGACCAAAATATATATAATATTCTAGGATTTGACCAAGTCAACATGTTGACTAAGTCCAAGGGTTAACATTATTTAAACTTTCCTTTTTCTTTTTCCTTTTTCCTTTCTTTCTTTTTTCTTTTCCCTCTACTTGTTCTTACAAATTTCGGTTGCCATTTGCAATTACAATTCTCACAAGTGGTAAATGAAGAAGATNTATATATATATATATATATATATATAAGTATACATGTTGGGCAGTGGGCATAAAATAAGAAATAGGATTAATTTATAAATATTAAATTATAATAATAGGTATATAAGTATGAATATTAATTAATATTACGGAAATTAGGAAAAAAAAATGTAAAAATTATAAAATTTATAAAATGACACGTGGTCCAATGAGGAGTTGCCACATTAGTATCCTCATTTAAACAATTAATTTTGCAAATTATAATAAAATATTAATAATTTATCAAATAGAAAATTATAAATAAGACAAAAAGGGTTTAAATATGAATCTAATCTTAAAATAGTGAAATAAGTAAATTCTTATAAAATAGACTTAAAAATAAGAAAATTAAAAAAATATAAAATTCAGAAATTTATTAAGTCATAAATCTATGGAGAAAAGCTTAAAATAATAATTTATAAATATTTAAGTCAAAATAATAAAATTCATATCATTTTTAGACTATAATGCAAAATGCAGGTTACAACATTCAAAATTGACCTTATTATGTGATAAAAATCACTTATAAGTTCATAAAAATTAAAGTTAGAACAAAAAAGTTATATGCGACTAAAAATTTAAAATAAATTGAGAAAAATAGATAAAAGAATTAAGTTAAACTATGTTTATGCTATACTTATGTCATGTGGGAAACTAAACCAATAATAATAGTTATTTAGTCAACTAGGGAACCTAGCTTCTCCGAATACTCATAAGTTTTATCATCTTTTAAGTACTCAATTATCGAATTCTAGAAATCCCAAAAGCTTGAAGAGTAAGCATTAATCCAGGATAGGGAGTTCTAATGATTTATTGTCTGCTTGTTAATTGATGTTTGTATGTTACTTGTTGGTTGATATCGATTATTTGTTGAATAACTGATTGCTTTATATGTTATCATCCGGGTGATCACCTTCTTAAATTAGTAAATATAAATATTTGAGCAAAATAACATGTTATACTTATCGCATGTCTATGTCTTAATTGATATATTAATGGAGAGTGCTAGTTTTGCAGATTTTTGAAAAGTATTTTTCGAAAAACATTTTTCCAATCTGAAATATTCTTTTATGTGATTTCTGTGAAGTCTCGTAGTAGCTGTGAATGATATTTTTATTGTCAAGACAAAGCTAATATGGTATCTTCAATTGATTGCGGGAGGACTTGTATATTTGTTCCTATAGGGCTTTAGATATATTTTGATAGTAAAAGGACTCGCTTTGTTGTGCTCATAGGGTCTTGGATATGGTAGACAACCTTAGTTGGGGTTCACCTATTTTAACTGATATTTTTTTTTCAATTAGGGTGATAATTGAGTATTATCTAGAGGGAGAGTACCCCTAGGCTTCCTTATGGGGTTAAGATGAGGTGCTCTATACGAATAAGTACGGAGGACAATCAATGTGTAGAGATGTAAATCTATATCTTCCAAAGTTTTAGACTCTTATAGATGTGTTGTTTGCATTTATTGTATATGCATTTACTTTGTTTGTAGATAGATTGTATGTGTACTAATAATGTTTGATAACTTATTTGAATGGTAGTAGTGAAGAATAAACTTATTAAATTGTGGTTTACTCATACTCCTATAGTTTCATTTATAGGTTCATTTAAGCTAGAATTGGGATAAATTTCGAGCGCTAAATGCAAATGGAAGATAATTTCGACAACGTTAGGGTTAATAGAGGAGTATATAGTTGGTATAAAAACATTTCATGTAGAAAATAATTATATATTAGAATTATGAACAATTTAGCTTTTCTTATAATTTATAAAATTGAAGTACTTTGTCTTATTATTTGGTAGGGGATATTAATTTTTTGTAGTTCTGAGGAACTATGGAATATTGAATATCCATAGTTATTTGTATTTTACGATGGAATTATAAACTAATAATTGAAAACCTTAGTGATGAATTAATTAGAGTTTTGCAATCTCTAACTTGTAAAGCAGTTTTCATATCATGGGTACACACGTGATATAAAAATTTTAGTCAATAAAAAATATACTTTTCTATAAGAGAAAATATTTTTCTATCAAAAGGAATATCCTAACATTTATATTAAAATGAATAACTTTTTCTATAAGGTAGTATTTTTATTGGAATCAACCTATGAATTATATCTTAAATATAAAAAGACTACTTAAATATTTTTTTCTTGTAAGTCAAAAACATTAAATATTTATAAGTGTATGGACTGTTACAATGGAGCAAAACCACTGATCAATTCCATGAGGAGAGGTCTTGGTCATTCGTCAATGATGAAGTATTTTATTCGGTGATAATTTCTTAGTCTTTTTCATTGTCAATATCATATTAAGTATTTTATTTCCTTTGCCTTTGTAGTGTGTGAATGAAGACACTGCACACAAGACAAAAATCCATTCTCAATGGTTGGTTAGAAGGAAGTGGGTAGGCATCGTGGATGCTACATAATTTTCGTTCTGAATAAGACGGACTTATTCGTTTAAAAAAAACAAGGACGGATTTGGATTACCATTTAGTTCTGTTGGAGTTTAATTATGGGGAGAATATGAAATTTAATATCTAAATTTTATCTATTTTTACAGTTAAAGTACCTGAAATTTAAAACTGTTAATTTTCTACTTAAAACTTAGAATAGGTAGTTAATCATAAAATGATAAAGTTCAGGTAATTAATTGGAAAAGTGAATAAAGTTAGATATTAAATTGTACTTTTAAATTTCAAGTTGTTAATTGAAAAAATAAAAACTATTTAGATAAAAAATGCTTGATTATTTAAAACTTAACCTTTATGAAGCAACTTCAAAGTTAAGGATATAGTTTCCCTATTATGTTAAAAAGCAAAAGAATCTAAGAGTGAGGCATGAACTCTAAAATGAGCTCTCCAAATATAAGAATTTAGGTTAAGCTCGAACTTTAGTTAATTGGTGATGGTGGTTGTATTAAATCGATGCCATTTCTCTAAAATGTCATCAAACTTTACATATTCCGAAGAAATGTTATGGAAAATATGAACTTTTATAAATATGAATTGGGTTAGTATCAATTTACGTAGGTTTGGTTCTTTATCTTAGAAGGGGAATTATAAAATATTGATGAGAATTGAGAAATATGATGTCTCGTACTTTTGCCTTGGGAAAAAGCAAAGTTATGAATTCTATAACAAAATTACGCATGTTTTGAAGAACAGCAAAAGTTATTAAAAGTGTAAAATGTCGGTATTCTCAATCTCGAGCACATCTACAAACAATTTTTCCTTGAAGCCATGCTACAATAGATCAAGCAAGATTGCAATTTTGTAAGCAATACTGTGAACTTTAATGGCAAGTTATAAATTTTGACTTTTCAAAATTTTTTCAGCACTAAATTTCCCTGAACAATGCCATAGAAAATACAAGAAAGTTGTACATTTGCAAGAGTCCACGAATTCTGAGGTTTTAGGGAAAAAAAAAATATAAGCAAAAGAAAATGATTATTAAATAGTTCAAAAACACAGAAAAGTAATACAAGGAAAAAAAAAAAAACAAAAAAGAAATAGAGGGTACCCTTATTGTCCTCTCTAAGAAGAGCAGAAATTGATGGAAGTGAACAGATATGAAAAGAAAAAGAAAGGAAGTGAAAGTAAATATAGTTCATATTTCTTATTTGCATTGATATAGAGCAAAATGGAAGAAAATGCAATGAAATATTTTCTTTTAATGTCATTTGGTAGATATAATAAAGGACATGAAGAGAATTGAAATATTCCATCGACTAAATTTCTCTTAAAAAAATAAAGAAAAACTAAGTGACATTAAAAATGGAGATATTTCCTATGAAATTTCTTGATTTCCACTTTTTTTCCGCTTTCATTTTAAGTACCTAAAGACCACGTTTCAATTGATTTTGTTCCGTTTCCAAAACTTGACATTAATTTCATCATTGTCAAAAACACAATACTAGTGGCAAGTTAGTTATTTTAAAAGATATGCTGGGGAAATAGATTCTGTCGATTTACTTTTACTTTTTATTTCCTCAATTCTCTCTTTTTCTCTCGATTTCATCATCGTCAAACACAATACAAGTGGCACGTTAGTTATTTTAAAATGATATGCTTAGAAACGAATCCTTTCAATTTACTTTTTGTTTTTTTTTTAATCAATTTACACTTTTATGATAGTATCACGTGTGAAAGATTAAGATAACATTATAATAATACAACAGTATATTAAAATAATTTAAATAATTTCAACTATTAATCTAAAAATCGAAGAAAATTGAGAATGAAAAAAACAATAGATCATTAATTTTGTCATTTTCTGTCAGTATACAGTATATAAATACATGGAGGCTCTAATTTAGCCAATAATTATTTTTTAGACGATTTTAAAGTTTTTCTATGCGGCTGGCTGGTCAAGATCTCAAGGATTAGGTGCACGTAACCGTCAGAGTATGAACATAAGCCTAACACTTTGCGGTTTTAAAGTTGCCAGTAATCATTTTTAAGATGGTATTAGAGTTTTTCTACACGGTCGGCTGGTCAAGGGTTAGGTGCACATAAGAGTACGTAAATAAACGTTAAACTCTGCAGATGCATTTCTTTTTTTTTTTTTTTGACAACTCTTCAGATGAGATTAATCGAAGGAAAATAAAAAAGTAAGAGGGGCACTTGATTGGATGGAGATTATGTAACCACATTCGTCCACGATGCCAGAGGGAACAACTGATGTCTGACTTTCTTTTATTTATCGTTTCATTTTCAATGTTGCAATTATTTCTTATATTTTACTATCTTCACAATCATTTATAATATTTTAAATCAAGAATTTGGAATTTTTTTCTCACATTACCTTGTTTCCTCATATAAGTGAAACTATAGGACATTAGTCCATTATAGTATAAATTATACTATAAGATTGTCTAAATGTATCTAATAAGATCTGAAATTTGATGGCGCCTTAAATCTATTTCAAGGCATCTATAAATTTCCACATAAATATATACTATAAGATTGTCAAAATATATTTATCAAATAGTAAAAAGCACTGAAACTTAAAAAATTAGTCAAATAAAGTAAACCAAGATGAAAAGCTACATAAACCAGTCGTTTGGATTGCAGTTTTGCAACGCACGAGCATGGTGAGTTGTCAAATCCACCGGCATTGGTGAACTGCCATAAATGTACTTCCTAAAGCTATAAATCTTTTTCTTTGCTAGAAAAAATGAATATCAATTTGATAGAAAATATTTATACGAATTAAACTAATTGATATAAGAGGATTAATGAATAAAAAGTTGGAGTATAAAAACCCAAAGGATAATTAATTTGGACAAATCTTCTAACTATAAGGTAGTGATTTTAATTAAAATCAACTTATAAATTATATTTTAAATATGAAATGAATAATAAAAAATTTAAAAATTATGACAATATGTTCACTATAATTACATCATAGAAATTGCTAATAATTTCCTTGTGGAGTTAAGATAGTTGTCATGGCCTTGGGTCGATGGTGAAGTAGTTTATTAAGTGATAATTTCCTAGTCTTTATCAATTTCATATAAAATATTTTATGTCCTTTACCTTTGTAGTGTGGTGAAAGAAGACACTTCACAAGAGAAAAATTATATTTTAAGCTTCAAAAAGCCCTAGCTTTGGTTGATCGGTGGCAGTAGCATACCGATGGTGGGTCTGTTACATCGATGAAATTTCTCTACAATATCGTAGAACTTTACATATCTTGAAGAAATGTTTTGGAAAATAATTTATAAATATGAAGTGGTTCGAGAGAGGTAATTACAGAGCCATCATTCATTTATGAGAATTAAGAAATATGAAGTCTGTTCCTTCTCTTCTTAGGAAAAAATAAATAAAGCAAAGTCATGAATTTTATACCACAAAATTATGCATTTTCAGAAGAACTGCAAAAGTCATAAAAACGGTAAAATGTTGATAGTTTCAAGTACGTTTACAAACAATTTTTCTTCGAAGCCATGCTACACTAAACAAAGCAAAATCGCAATTTTTTTAAGCAATGTTATTAACTTTACGGGGGAGTTGTAAATTTTAACTTTAAAATTGTTCCAGCATTTTAAATTTTCATGAAAAATGTGATAGAAATTGCAAGAGAACTATAATTTTGTAAAAATCTTCTATTTTATTAAATTTAAAAATAAAAACACCTATAAGTAACAAAAAAAAAAAAAGAAAAAAAGAAATAGAGGGTATACACTAATTGTTCTCTCCGTAAGGAGGTTAGCCATGGTAATCATTCTCAATTTCTCATCACCTGGGCTAGTCATATGACTGACTTATAGTTGTAGCACTATGTCACCATTAAGGTTAGTCTTCCTAATGGGGAGGAGAAAAAAATAAGAAACAACTAAAGGTTGAAATTTCTTTACCTAATGGCTATAAAACTTCTTAAGGACTCAAGTCATACGAGTAGATATAAAGCTATGTAAGTAAGTTAAGTGGGCCAATTTATCCTATCCTATATTGATTTGTAGGCTAACTGGGTTGGGTTGTATGCACATGGGGGTTGAAATTTCTAATCCAACCTATCTCATCATGAGTTAGCACTTATGTGGGCTAAGCGGGTCAACCCTAAAAATGAATCGTTCCTAATATCTTTTAGGGAGAATTCCAAATGCTACGCTTAGAACTTTGAGCTTGACACACTTGAGATAAGTCCAATTATGTTAAAAAGAAAGGCAAAAGAAAAAAGCTGTGCAAATTACCGGAAAAAAAAAAAGGCAAAGGGAAATTAATAAATCAATTACAAGTGGAATTATATGGGTTCTTACTTATTTTGACACTTTTGACAATAACAAAAGAAAGAGAAAATCAAGAAAGAAAGTAACAGTTGTTCAGATTCGTTATCAAAAAGAAAAAATATATGCATAGTTTTAGTAAAGAAAAAGAGTATGCAGTGGTCATATAATAAACAAGACTATTCAAGTTTCAATATTTAAGATGACCCATTTCGTAAAACCATATAAAAGACCCAAGACACACAATTATGAAGTTATTAGATGGTAAGAAATGGTTTTATAATGAAACATCATGAAGTCCCACGTCCCACCATTCAGAAAAATTGAAAAAAGAAACACCATTCACTTTATTAGAAAGCAGAAACTCGTAAAGGAAAAAAAAAAACACTAAGAAATAGAAAGAGAAGAAAACTTTGGAAGTACGTATGGACATGGGGTGTGTGATCTTTTCTTTTTTCTTTTTAATTATTGCGGTTAGCAAGTCAACTTGCCCTATGTGAGGTGAGCGACATCAATCTCGAGTCAAGTGGGGTAAGTTAAAAACAACCCCGTTTAAGCTAATAAAAAATTTTTAGCCCCACTTATTTTCTTTTTACAGGTTAAGTGGGCTAACAGCATGACCAGGACCATTTGCGCAGCTCGTAGACCCTTGAGGTTCTATGAATGGAATGGCAGAGATAAAGGAATCTTTAATGGACGTAACTCATGATGGGGGTTAGACATGCGTCTAAGGTTTTGTCAACATCCGGATGTAGTTCTTAGTGATACATGTTAAGCTGGTTTTCATCTTTATGCTGAAATACGTCTTTAGACTTCTTACGAACTTCTTTTGCATCTTCATTTGAGAATCCTTGTTCATATCATTGTTAAACTGTACATTTATAAGCTATACTATAGTACATTCATTGAAAATTTTATATGCTTTACTTGAGAATAAATAGCAAGATATGGCTTCATTAGCTCTAAAGCCAGGAAAAAGATTTAATAATATTAATATACCACGTGAAGACGAGTGATATATAAGTACTAATAATATTTAAATTCTTGAAAATGAAAGGATTTTTTTTTTTGAAAAAGTACTAATTATATATTTATGTGTCAAAATTTTATTGGTACTTTTACGCTACTTATCAATTCACGTGGTATGTTAGAATTAATAAATTATTTCTTAGTCAGAAAAAGATTTAATAGTACTAACATTTATAACAATAAAGAAGGAATTTTTTTTTTGTTAAAAGCAAATCATCAACATAAAGTAAGGCTATAGCATATCTATAATCAATATGTTTAATGAACAAGGAGTAGTCACTTTTGGATTGCAAAAAAACCACGAGCAATTAAGATCTTAGAAATTTCCAAATTCTATTGCCTACTTGCTTAAATTAACCCATATAAAGACCTTTTCAAACAACATGCCTGTCCTAGGTTTGTCTTAAAATACCCTGTTGACAAGTTCCTTTTGTTTATAAACAACATGCCTGTCCTATGATTTGTTAATAAACAACATGCCTGTCCTATGATTACTACTCGGATATTTAATTAAGTCCAGTTTAAGGTGATCAATCTTTTCATACAATTCATACCATATGTGCCAGAGCAACAAATAGAATCATAGCATCACCCATAATCAAGCACATGTACACATTCAACTATCTAACAAGCACAACTAAGCATAATCTTAAGCCTCCAAAATACAGCATCGTATTAATCCCAACTTACCTCGACTCCTCGCTCACTCACTCGAGGTCCGATTTGCTCAGGCCATCGCCAATCATCCCTATAACACAAACATGGTTTTAGCTTTTCATATAACTATTATAGGTTCGTTTTATCCTATAATGCTTATTGTTAGATTTTGTTTAAGGTTTAATATGCCTAATTATCTAGGTATTAAGTCTTTCACAATTATTTTAAGTTTGGGGTTAGGTTCAGGTTCGGTTTTCGCATCGATTTCTAAATTAGGTTTTAGTGCAATTTCTAGGTAATGTTTTAGATTCCAACCCTAGAAATCCGTTTCAACCCATAATGTGAAATTAATCACATTACTTTCCGATCTCTTAAATACCATCATTACCCCTAGTAAGTATTTATTTTACCCGGTACACTTAAATCCATTTTAGTGTACTGAATTCACTCTAAATGTGAGAAATTTTTATATTTTTCATATAATTACATAAATTCAAGTTTCTTATCAGATTTATTATATATCTCTATTATTTATATAATATCAATTTTTATCATAATATTTTCTATTTATTATAATTTCAAAAATTACATATTATGCATTATTGCATATTATGTACATAATGCATTTCAAATATTTCTATTACTTTAATTACCATCCCTAAACATCAATTATCATTTCAAAATGTCTAAATTCATCCTAAATCATATTTTACTCCTAATTTCCCTAATTTACAAAATTAACTTAAAGTTAACTATTTTTCCTATTAATCATTTACTACATAATTAACCTAATAATTACATCTAACACCCTAAATGCTACAAGTATCATACACTATCAGATTTCAACATCCTAAAACATATAATTATTCACTAAATCAGTAATTAATCATTTAATTACTTAATTAACCCTAAATTACCCATTTTATGCCTTATTTTAAGGCCTAAAAATTATCTAAAAATTTCAAAAATTAATTTTTGAAAAAGGGCTTCATAGCACTGTTCTATATCATCTAAGTAATCTACACAAAAATTTTGGGCTCGAAACTACACTCCTAAGGTTATTTATTTCTAAACCGAAATGTGCTCGATTTTGCACGATTTCTTAAGGACCATATATTACGGGGCATGTTTTCATCAAAATAATATTTTTCCTACAAACTACATACAAAAATATCCCAGAATAACAAAATTCATAATTTTCTAATAATATTTACTATTTTTACAAAATTATACAAAAATCGAGTTGGAAATCGGACTCACCGATTTGGGTAGCTCCGGCCATCGCGGGTTGCCATGGCCTTGTCGGCTGGCCTGGGCGCTGCCACCACCATGTGGTGGTGGTGGCCGTCCACTTCCAGCTGCTCGTCTGGTAGGGGTTCCCTTTAAAAGCCCTAACTGCATAGTTTTTTTTTTTTTTTTTTTCTAAACCGAATTTTTCTCTCAATTTTCGACTCTCCCTAATTTTCTCACTTTCCAAACTGCCCAAATGAGCTCTGTGATTTTTCCTGCTATTTATAGACATTTTCTGTAATTAATATGCATTAATTTGACAAGATTTTGTTCAAATTCCTTGATTTTTGGCTTTTAAGTTGTTCAATTTTTATTGGCTAATTTTTCTTTTGCAGCTTTGGACCTGCCACGACCTTATCTTGATTTAGCTTATCATCTTCTGATTTTTTTTTCTGATTTTTCCATAATTATTTTATAATTTTCTTTAATTATTTGCTTAGTTTTTTGTCAATTTAGGTAATTACGCGTATTTTTATCTATACGTAAATACATGTGCGGTACATGTGAATATTCCTAATTATTATTTTGGTCATTCTAAAATTTTTAGTATACATATAATCTATCTCTAATAATTTATTAGTTATTAGATTACACTTTTTGCCTTTTCAGTAATTAGCAATTATTATGCTTAAAATTTGAAAATTTTATAGTCTCTTATTTTATTACTTATTTTCTTAAATTCACGTTTACGGGGTCATTTTTACTAATATTCTTCTCAATAGTTTATAGTTTAAGTTTGATCAGATCGTTTAACCGATCGCCCTAAATCTTGGGTTTTAAATTCAATCCTATGGTCAATTGGCTTAGTTTTGGGGCTTACAGTCATCTCCTAGATCATCTATTTCTTTTTTTCAATAATGCCATTTTATTGTGGTAAGTACAGAGTTGAAAAGTTATGGTTAATGTCATCTTATTGTGGAATGTATAGAGTTGATAAAGGAATGGTTTGAGAGATCAGATAGGAAGATTAACAATGTTGTCACCATAAAGACCCTTATTAAAGTGGTTAAGGAAGTGACATTGAGGTAAAAAGGCAAGTTAGTTCATGGGATGTTATAGTTTCTACCTTTAGGGTAGAAGAGAAAGTGATGCATTAAAAATCTACTCTTGAAGTTATTGAACCCTTAGTAAAAGCATATGTGCCTCTAATACGTTATCTAGAGAAGAAGAAAAAGGATAAGCGATATGTTACATTCTTGGATATGTTCAAGAAATTGCATATTAACATCTTGTGAAGTGATGGATTAGAGCAGATGCCTTATTATTAAAGTACTTAAGAGAACTTTTAAGTAAGAAAAGTAGGTTGAATGGGCGAGAGACAATCAATTGTCTCAAGAGTGGACTTATGCACTTAATGATACACTTTCCATTAGTTGATGGACTTAAAGATGTTGACTTTAGCCTATACCATAAATAATTTGTTTTTCATGAACATTTCATGTCACCACAATATAAGTGCTTATTTGATACTGTCATTTACAGGATCTATGTAAGCCCTAAAGCTAAGCCAAGTAATCATAGGTTTGAGCTTAAAACCCAAGGTTTAGGGCGATCGGCTAAAGGATCCGATCAAACCCAAATTATAAACTATTTAGCGAAATACTAGTAAAAATGATCCTGTAAACTTAAATTTAAGAAAATAAGAAGTAAAATAGGAGACTATAAAATTTTGAAATTTTAAGCATAATAATTGCTAATTACCGAAAAGTGTAATATAATAACTAATAAATTACTAGAGATAAATTATATGTATACTAAAAATTTTAGAATGACCAAAATAATATTTAGGAATGTTCACGTGTACCCCACATGTATTTACGTGTAGATAAAAATACGCTTAATTACCTAAATTAGCCAAAAACTAAGCAAATAATTAAAGAAAAATACAAAATAATTATAGAAAAATTAGAAAAAATCAAAAGAGGATAAGCTGCAACAAGATCAGGTCGTGGTCAGGAAGAAAAAAAAATAACCAATAGGAATTGGACAAACAAAAAGCCAAAAATCAAGGAAATGGGGCAAAATCTCATCAAATTAATGCACATTAATTACTACAATTGTCTATAAATAAGGAAAAAATTTCCAGAAGTCATTTGGCCAGTTTGAGATCTGAGAAAAATCGAAACACTAAAAAAATTGAGAGAAAATCCAGAAAAAAAAAAGAAAACTGTATAGATTAGTAAAGTGAACTAAAACCACTACCCATCACCACCTGGGACCGAACCACCACCACCACCCTACACTAGAACCACCGCCTGGACCGGCCAACAGCCTTGGACCGGGTTTGGACGGCCAGAAAGCTTCGAACCGGTTAGTCATTTATTCACCCCGATTTTTGTATAATTTTGTAAAATTAGTTATTTTGCCCAGAAAATTATGAAACTTGTTATTCTGAGGTTTTATTGTATGTAGATTTAGGAAAAAATATTAATTTAGTTTAATTATGTCTGAAAATATAGGGTCCTTAACAAATTGTTCAAAACCGAGCATGATTAAACCGGAAAATAAATAGGCTTAGGGATGTAGTTTGGGGCTCAAAATTTTTCTGTAGGATACTTATATGATGTAGAATAGTGCTATGAAGCCATTTTTTTAAAATTAATTTTCAAAATTTTTAAGTTAATTTTTAGCCCTAAAATGATGGTAAAATTGGGTGATTTAGGATTAATTAGGTGATTAGGATGTTAATTACTGATTGGGATATTAATTATATGTTTAGGGAAGTTAATCTTTGCAGTGGAACCCTAATCCTAGCCTTTAGGTACTAAGTATGGTTAATTAGGGAAATTAGATAAGTAATATAATAAATTAGTAATATGTGAAAATGTAAATTAATAAATTTAAAAAAATAAGGTTATTTAGATAATATTATAATAGAAATCAGAAAAATAATAAATCTGAAATGACATTTAATTTTAAGTGAATATCTAAAAATGTAAGATTTTTACACATTGGGAATAAATCCGATACCTCAATTAGGGTTAGCGTGTACCGAATAGCTTAGAATACCAAAATTTCGACCCAATAGGATATTTGGATACCCGAGCGTAATGTGATTAATGTCACATTGGGATTTGAGCCTAATTAAGATTTAGGAATTAAAACTAGAATCTAGTTTAGGAGCCGAACCTTGAAATAGAATACAACGAATTATTAATACGTTATAGGTATACATGAGGAAAATGAGTTACATTATGAATTAGAATAAGAATCCATAAAATATAAGTACTAAAAGGACCTATTTGTATTATAGGACACCCGGAAACAAATCAGCTCGCGATTAAAGGATCGAGCGATCGAGCAAATTCATGTAAGTTGGGTTATTGCTTATTGTAATAGAGTACTAGTTTTGTAGTGCTCGGAGACTTAGGCTTGTATATGCTTGTGATTGTAAGTAGTTTGCGCATGTGTTTGATGTATCTGAATTCGTGCTGGAATTTGTGCTGTGAATGATTTTGTGACTGATTTAATTGGTATGAACTTGTTTGAACACCTTAACCGGAATTTAATCTTAGTTGACCTTAATAACCGAAAACGTCATGCATTGCAACCCGTTAGGGGATCATAGGACTCTCCAACCAAATACCGACCCCTTCGAAAGGGATAGCGCAGGATTGCAAAATGGTCCATTCTTTATCCTCAGTCGAACTAAGTGATAGGAGAGGAGGTCGCGGTGGGGGTGAAGTCAATGGTTCGAAGGTAGTCGCGGGAGGAGTGAGGTCTCCATTGCACAAGCCTGGGTTTAGTTGTGAGCTGCTGCATAACATGGAACTTCTCAACTCGGATCGGAGTGGGTGAAATTTCTCTGATTTCACAACGGACTGAATTACGTTGTGCGATGACACTTGATTGTTGCATTGCATGAAAATAATTGTTTGATAACCCTGTTTGTGCTTATATGCATTCATGAGTCTCCAATTCAACTTACTGAGCTGTAGTTGCTCATACCCTTATAGACCCTTTTGCAGGTTCTGATTTGTGATCACTTCAAGTACTATGCCGCCCTACAATTACCCAGAGGTTAGTCTGTTTGAAGCCAGGGGTGTGAGGATCAAGTTACTTAATATAATGTGTGACTAGAGTAACCATGTAATTAGGAATGAAAGACTAATAGTTATTATGTAATCTAGTGAACTGTCATGTTTGTGTAAAACTTCCTGGGAAGCTCTGTGGAGACTTATATATATATATATATAATTATAAATGTTTATTAGAAATTATGATATTTATCATGATTGTAGCATAATTATTAATCGAACTGTTTACTTCAAAGCGAGGAGTCGTTGACGCCTTGTGTAGATTATGTCTATGGTAGGCACTGTGAGGCCAGTTACTATCATAGAATGGTTTACACGGCGGGACTGTTGCGACTTTGCGACTTCGCGACTTCGGGGCGTAACAATCTAGCCAATAGAGAAATAGGAAGATTAGGCTTTGCGTTGTGATTTGTTTAGATTGTAAAAGAGAACACAGTGAGAGGCGTTAGGTGTTGTTTGGCTTAGTCACTCCGAAACTTAAGTTAGCATTGAATAGTTGAAGGAAGTGCGCAAAGTGATCAAGTAGTTTATTGTTAGAAGGTAACTTGGTATTTATAGAGGAGGGTTACTAGAAGTTGAAGGACAGTTAGTGGGTAGGTGGCACATCTATAAGTTGAGGGTAACAGAGTTGTATAATCCAACATGGTCTTTATTTGTAGGGGGTGGTTGTTGACCTAGTCTTTAAGCCTTGTCCTTTGCCTTTTAGCTATTATGAGTTGTTGTAATTGGGTAGGCCATGTAAAGAGCCTAGACCGAGGTTGGCTAAGTAGACAAGGAGGCTAAATTTGGAGAAAGGATATGTTAGGCCATGTGTTTAGGCAAATTAGCATGGGCCTGAGGGGCTTAAAGCCAAAATATCTTATCAACACTTGCCCACCCTCTTAAACCCACTTGTAGTGTCATTAACATTGGAGAGACAAGAGAGAGGAAGGTTAGGTTCCTCAGGCACATGATCAAGCTAAATTTGGAGTTCTCATGACAACTTGGTGATTTGAAGAGTACCCGAGGTGTTAGCATCTTTAGAGAAGTAGTTGACGTGATGTGTACTAGGGTTGAACTAGGGGGATGCTTGGTGGAGTAACCCGAACGATCTGAGGTGGACTAAACTGGACATTAGTTAAGCCGAGTTGGGAACCCAAGTATCGAGGTAGAGAAAAGGAAGAGCAACCTCTCTAAGTGATAGGGAGTGTCGAGTAGAGGAGATGAACTTACAAGAGCTCTCATGCCGTCAAGGTCAGTAGGATGAAGCTGGCAATAGTGGAGTTGAGTTGAGTCAATTTGTCTATGCTGGACTGGGGCATTACTAAGGTGTTATGGTAGTTGTGTAAGCCAAAGGGCCTTGGTAAAGCCTCTTGGGGAAGCTAACCTTTTCGAATTCCTTTGCTTAGCGTACATATCTTGAGCGCATTCATTGCAACATGACAGTTGTCATGTCTTGCATAGGCACTTGTAAAGTAGCAATTGTCTTGTCGTTTAAATGAGGCTGTCCAATTGAAACTGTCGCCATACGTTTGCATTGTAAGGTGCTAAGTGATTTATGCTTGTATGGATCTGTATAACTACCAATACACTTTCCTAGGCTTTTGGCTTATAAATATCATCGATTAAGGATAGGCTACACTTTCGCTATTCTACTACTTATAGTACTTCCTTATTGCAATTGCAATACTTTCTTTCTTCATTTGCTTTCTTCTTCATCATTAGTGTACTTTCTTCTTTATTTTTTTTCCATCAAAATGTTAAGCAATCTGGGAATGAATTCAAGTGAGATACCTTCATCTGAGTGTAATTTAACATCATTAGACTCCGAGGCAATGAGGAGCGCTACTCCCCCTGCAAGAAGGGACAAAAGGGCTTCATCCTTGTTGGTACAGCTGGATAAAGAGACAAGGAGGTGCTAGATAGGGAAACGATGATAAGGGCCCTTACTCAAAATACATATATGTGTGAGCCTCTACCAGTAGTCGTCGATACCTATGATAGGCTTAAGATTAGTAGGAAGCCAAATGGTAGGGTAAGCAAAAGCAAACCTTCTACCATAAATTATGTAAGGAATAATTTTTTTATAGAAGATAATCTGGACTTGGTGGTGCAGTTGCTACAGCTAGATGAGAGGGCGACCTTATTGTTAGGGAGGTGGTTTATAGTGCAAGAAAATTCCATCGAACAAAGAATGCATCCCCCATCCACAGAGTTTAAGAGGGAGCTATTCGATTTTATCAATACTGCCTTGCTCAAATTCCTCCTAATAGGTAAAGGTTGTTGAGGGCATTTCAAGCCCTATATGAGTACTTAGTGGTAGGGGTCATGCTTGAACTATTCAACTACTTTTATTTATGGAAGGCCTTGAATGGGTAGACTTACCTCCAATTAAGTCTGGTTATTAGGTGACCAACCAATTTCATAGACAATTCAATTTTCTATAGTACTTGTAATGTAGCAACCAATTCGTTATGATAGTTTAGGGTATCTTTCCATAATCAATATCATTCACATGCATATCCTTAACACTAAACATCAATCAATTTATCAATAATAATTAAGTATCACTATTTACAATGACAAACAAGCATGGGATCATTAAGAGTATTCGCTTAGCCATAATGATGATCAAGGGTTATAGTAGCTAGTTGGGGAATTGGTGTCCTCATTAGGATCACTTGACAAGGAGTATATAAAAATTAATAAGTTTCTAAATGTTAAAAATGTTCTATCTAAATAACCACTCGAGAATCTATCTAAATGTTTACTTATTCTCATATAATTTCTCGATTCAAGCTTTTTCTTTGATTGTGCACAATTTTCTATTTTAGGTTCGATTTTGATGATTTTATAGTTAATTTTCATCATTTTCAAGTGTACTTTTATGTAGTGAGATTCACTTTGGAAGTTGAGACTCATAATTTTCTGTTATAGGCCTAGATATTACAAATTTTTATAAATTTTAGGCCCAAATTGCTTTCAATTACTTTTATGATTGTCTTTTAGTTGTTTTATTAATTGGGCTTACCCTAAATTATGTGAATGGGCCTAAAGAGTTTTCTAGACTTTGTATTTTCTAACCTTTGGTCGAAGAATTTGTTATTGGCTCAAAATGGGTCTTTTTCCTAAGTCTTTTAGTTTTACGGGCCTAACTCATTTGTATATTTGTGACTCTATTTTTAATTAAATGAAATTTTATGTGCCATTTTCCTTAAAGGCAAGATCCGAGAAGGGCTCTTAATTATAGGCCTTAAGGTCCATTTGGGTTCTATTTTCCCTAATTCGCTATTTTAAGCTGTCCTAACTATGATTATAATAATTATTTCAAATTACTTTATCCTTATTGTTTTTCATATATTCCAATTTAAGTCAGGAAAAAAAAAGGTGGCTAACGTGGCAGCTCCTGATTGGTCAAGGTGTAATTTTTCTAAATCTTGTCTATTTTCGGTATTTTTTTTATTCCTATTTTAAGCATATTACTTGTTTGGAATAATAATAATAATAATAATAATAACATAAAATAAAATGAAATTTGAAATAGAGGTGCTACTATGTTTTGGTTGGTTTAGCAAGTAACTTTATATAGCATGTATACATGCGTACATATATATATTTTCGTATCTCTAGTATATACATATAAAAAATAACACTAATATCTTTGCTTATTTTAAAATAAATCAAAATAGTTGAATATATATATATATATTCTTTTAATTCAGAATATAAATAAGTATAATATACATATATATATTATATTCTTCTATAACACAGGTGTATAAAAATACATATATAGTACATGTATGCTCATGTATATATGTATATATATTTCTAACCTAAAAAATATATAGTAAAAATAAAATAAGACAAACTGCACCTATTTTTACATACAAATCCAAACATGTAGAGTATTCACATACGCATATATATACCTTCACACATTCTCTTTGTACAAATGCATGCACAAATTTGATGAAGAAGAGGGGAAAAAAAAAGAAAAAAATTGGATGAGAAGAAAAAAAAAAGAACATGAATAGGGAAAAATACAAAGAAGACGCTATACATAAGAATTCGAATTTGGTACATACCAATTTGTGTACAATACATCGATAATCTTATACATGGTTGCATGTACATTCTATACATGATTCATATTTTGGATGGTCCCTAAATAGATAGAAAATGAAAGGAAAAGAAAACGAAGTTAAGATTACTTTGTTAATCTTGACGAATCTTAGCTTGATGAGAGAGATTCAGTAGAGAGAGATGAGGGAGAGAATTGAAACATAACAGATAAAAAAGAAAGAGAAGTTGCGCGTGAGAGAGAGAGAGAGAGAGAGAGAGAGAGAGAGAGAGATTAAGCATCGCTTTTGCAAAAAAAGAAAAATCTAGGGAAGTGGTGAGAGGGTGGGAATAGTACACAATTGGCTTAGGAAACCAATTGCAAGGCTAGAGTTACAGAATAGGGGAAGGGGTTAGGTGGCAAGTGTGCTACCATGCCGGCCAAAACCCTTTTTATTTTTTATGTTTTTAAGTCTATAAAAGAGTAGAATTAAATATAGGTTATGATATAGGAATTTGGATAGGTTATAGATTTAGGTAAGTTTAAAGAAAAGTAAATTAATAAAATAGTTGAATAGGGTATTTAATAAAATAAATTGTGTAAGTATATTTATAGATAATATAATGTGTAACATTAGTAATAATAAGAATTAAAATAATATATCTACAGTAATATTATATTTGCAACACCAATAATATAACTTATAATAATAATAGTGAAGTACCAAAGAAAGAAACAAATTCATGCGTGTACACGTACATACAACTAGCACCACACATAGAAATAAGGTTTTATTTTTAATTTAGTAATTTATTCATTTAATTATTGACAATTTATCATTCATTAAGATTATTTCTAACGATTTTATGCGATTACGCGTATCTAACGATAATTTTATCAAACTACGGTCTAACTACTAAGAAGGTAAATTTTTAAGTTTTATAATCTCAAGGTTTACAATTTAGGGTTTTTATTAAATTCAGTTTTAGTCTCTTACACTTACATGTACACATGATTTACGGTTTTCATACACGATTAGATTTACGATTAATATATTAAGTTTTTCTTGTTAATATATGAAGGCTTGACATTGTGGCATTTGGATATTGGAGTGGTAACTGTTATTATAAGCAAACTCAACCAAATGTAAGTGAGTGTCCTAACTCCCTTTAAATTCAATGGACATACCCTTAACATAGCTTCTAATGTTTATATAATCCTCTCGAGCTATCGATTAGTCTATGGATGATATGCCATACTGAATTGTAATTTTGTCCTTATAACTTTATGTAAGCTTGCCTAAAACTTTGACACAAAATGGGAATCCCTATTTGATACAATCCTTGCTAGTACTCCATGCAATCTCACTATTTCATTTATGTAGATCCAAGCCAGCTTTTCCAAGTGAAAGGTCATGTTAATTGATAGAAAGTAAGCTGACTTAGTAAGTTGATCAACAATTACCTCAATCGTATCGAATTTAGCGGTTGTCTTTGGCATACTGCTTATGAATTCCATAGATATCTAGTCCCACTTCTATTCAGGGATAGGCAGTGGCTGCAATAATCCACTTGGTCACTGGTGTTCAACTTTTACTCTCTCACAGATTCTACACTTCAATATAAAATTGATAACGTCTTGTTTCATACCATTCAACCAAAAGTGTTTTTTACAGTCTCGATACATCTTTGTTCCTTCAAGGTGGACAGTATAATTAGAGTAGTAGGTTTCACTCAAAATCTCTTTACAGAGCTCTAGAATATTGGGTATACATAATCTGTCATTCATGCAAAGTACACTATGCTCATATAATCTAATGTTTGAATATTTTCCACTTACCATTTCTTTTCTTACTTAGATCAAGGTGGGGTCATTTTGTTGTGCTCCTTGGATTCTTTCCATTAAGGTTAGCTCAACTATTAAATTTGACAACTCAGCATCTGCCTCTTGCCATGAGAATTCTAGGCTTAACTTCTCAAATTCTTTAATTAGCTCTTTTTGTTTGGTAAGAAGGGAAGCACCTTCAGCATGATTCTTCCTGCTTAAACTATTAGCAACTATATTCACTCTACCATGGTGGTAATTTAGTCCCAAGTCATAATCCTTGATCAATTCGAGCTATCTTCTTTGCCTTGTATTTTTAAGTAAACAATTACTTAAGGCTTTTTATGGTTAGTATAGATCTCATATTGCTGTCCATATAGGTAGTATCGCTATTGCTTTAATGCGAACACTATAGCTACAAGCTCAAGATCATGTGTTAAATAGTTTTGCTCATGTAGCCTCAATTGTCTGGATGTATACATTATTACTTTCTTACTTTGCATTAGCACATAGCCCAATTTGTTCTTAGAAGCATCATTGTATATCGTAAAGGGCTCATTATTATTTGGCAACACAAGGATTAGAGCAAATACCAACCTGCTTTTCAATTCTTGGAAGCTCTTCTCTCGCTTCTCATTCCATTCAAGCTTTGCATTCTTTTGTGTCAACTGAGGGAGGGGTTGTGCAATTTTTGAGAAATCTTTAACAAAGTTTCTATAGTATTCAACCAAACCAAGAAAACTTTGAACTTTTGTGATTGTTTCTAGCCTTTTCCATTCTACTCTGGCCTTAATCTTTTCTAGGTCAACGAAGGAAGAATATATCTTTCAACCAGAAGTCACACTTGGACAATTTGGCATATAACTTGTGCTTTCGTAGTATCTATAATACCATTCTCAAGTGTTCCTCATTTTGCTCTGGTGTAGTAAAATATACTAATATGTCATCAATGAACACAATTACATACTTATCTGGTAGTAGTTTGAATACACGATTCATTAAATCTATAAATGTTGCTGGTGCATTCATCATACCAAAAGACATCACCAGGAATTCATAGTGGCCATATCATGTTTGAAAAGTTGTCTTTAGAATGTCCTTTGGCTTATTCTTAACTCATATAGCTTAATCTTAGATCAAGCTTGAAAAATACACTTGCACCTTGTAACTGATCAAATAGATTATTGATATGTAGAAGTGGATACTTATTCTTAATGGTCACTTTATTTAAGTCTTGGTAATCAATGTAGGGTCTAAGTGATCCATCCTTTTTCTTGATGAATAGTACCAGTATGCCCTAGGATGACACACTTGGCCTCATAATACCTTGATCTAGTAGCTCTTGCAATTGCTTCCTAAGTTCTTACAACTCAATTGGAGCCATCATGTATGGAGCTGTTGAGATCAGTTCAGTTCCTAGCATTAGATCAATGACAAAGTCAATTTCTCTTTTTGGTGGTAACCTAGGCAACTCATTAGGAAATACGTCGGGAAACTCATTCACCATGAGAATTTCCTTAATGTTTGGTTTTTTTAACTTTTCCTTAAGGGCATTTAACTAACTGATGTTGGTCATCAACTTTAACAAGCTTAACTCTTGTACTCCCACCATGGTAGAATCTCCTTTGAACTCAACTTTTGTCTTTTTTAAGGTTTTGAATATTACTTTCTTTTCATGACAATTAACAGTGGCTCTGGCACCTGTCATCCAATCCATTCCCAATATAGCCTCCTATTTACTCATATCAAGAAGTATCATATATGTTTTACTGTCAAAGTCTTAAATTCTCAAGGGATATTCTTTTACCATTTCTTTTGTGCTTACAACACTGCCAATGGGAGTCCTTATCTCGAAACCATATTTAGTGGCGATTGTAGACGGGCCTACTCTCTTAACCACCTCAAGGGTTATGAAGGAGTGTGTAGCTTTCGTATCAAACAAGGTATATACAGAGTACCCATCTGTATCTATTAGTTTTTATAGATTAGAAAGAACGTAGTAGAATAAAAACTACATAACTTATCCTAGGATCTATGTGTGACATGCAATAAAATATATGTTAATAAAATTATAAAACTACCTTTTCCGTGATGAGAAGTATCATTTCTTCCTAGGGTTGGAGTTCAATTGTAATCCGAATTTGATTTGTTGTTCAAAATTGTGTTCACCATAAAGACTCCAACTATAATCCCTCTAGCGGTATCCACATACATGTTAACAAGAACAAATTCTAATACTTTATATTGCTAGATAACTGGGATTAAAATTAAAAAAAAAAAAACTAAGAAGCAAAAAAAAAAAAAAATCTCTTTCTCTAGCCTTTTCTTAAGGTGTTTCTCTAAAAAGAAAATCATCACCATTTCTCTTGCTCTTGTCTCTTTTTAAACATTAACTAAAATTAATGAAAGAGACCTTTCATTCCATTAACTTTTCAATTGCCATAACCTTTCAATTGTATAACAATTAAACATGGAATTAATGGCAGGCAACCTTTTAATTGCAATGAACTTTTCAATTACAATTGAATATGGAATTAATAAATTCCATATTCTTTCAATTTCCATGAACTTTTCAATAGCATTTAAACATGGAATTAATAAATTTTATCTATTTATACACAAAAAGGCAATAATAAAATACATAATATTTAAAAGGTACTTAATCGCAAATATATACTATGTGATAAAATAAATTGTTTTCAATTTATTATTTTAGATCAATTTAGCTCTAAAATAAATATTGACACTTGTCAAAACTTTGTTCCCATAAATCGTGCTATAGTGTGCGACCCTCTAGGTTTTTATACACGAAGGTAATGTATAAACATTAACCAAGGTAACCGTCTATTAACAGTTATTGGTCATCCAGTGTAATAGAAAAAGTGTGAACCAGAAACCACTATGAATCGATTACTATGTAATTAAATCTCTTCATCAAATGATATTTTGATTAAACCATTACATGTCATGTCATCAACGTTTAATCATTCTACTTGATTTTCAAGATAAAATAAACTTAATAATACTTACTGTAGCCACGGGCTTACGAGTCACTATTATTTTGACCAAGTGGCCCTGGATATCGACTTCCTAATCTAAGAGAGTGATGAATTATATCTTGACTCATCATTATCCTCTCTATATTTCATGTTCAATCTAATAACCGTATTATTTACAATCCAAATAAAGACTGCATTTAATGGCATTAAAGCATAACATTCCATATATAGAATATACGAAGGTCTCAAGTCTAGTGATTATTTATACTTATTCATTTAGAGGAGGGATCAATGACATTAAACATATGGTGTTCTCTATTAGCGGGTAGTGTCCAATATATCCACTTAACTTTGGACACCCACTTGTATAACTCGGATATCTTTCTCTCGATCTAGTGAGAATGACCTAGTTATACAATGCGTTGGTTTGAATAAATATGTCATCTCTAGATATTTATCCGACCAAGGACAGCTTTTAAATAATATAATGTAATAGAATCTCACTAATAATACACCTTTATTATAATTCTATATATACTCTAATTATCTATAGGACTTTATTATAAAATATATATCGGTAGAAAAGCATATAAATATAATAAATACTTACTTTTTATAAATAATATCCATAAATACATCAAAAAATATCTTAACACATTGTGCATAAATTACAACACTCGCACTCGCACTATTGCTAAGCACTATAGACTCTAAGTCTTAGGCTCCTCACATGGGTCTCATGTTTCTGCTGAGGTAAGGCCTTTGTGAATGGATCAACAACATTTTCATCTATTGCTATTTTGCAAACCAACACATCACCTCTTTGAACTATCTCTCTAAGGATGTGATACTTCCAAAGTACATGTTTAGACCTCTGGTGAGACCTTGGTTCCTTAGCCTGAGCTATAGTTGTATTGTTATTACAATATAGTGTAACAAGATCTACAATACTTGGAACCACTCTTAACTTAGAGATAAAGTTTCTAATCCATATAAATTCTTTAGCTGCTTTAGAAGCTACTATGTACTTGAACTCTACTGTAGAATCTGCTATTGTTTCTTATTTATAACTCCTCCAAGAAATAGCTCCATGGTTTAAGCAAAACACATAACTTTGTTGTGGTTTTAGATCATCTTGATCTGTTTGGAAGCTAGCATTAGTATATCCTCTTACAGCTAGTTCCTCGTCTCTTCCATAAACCAAGAACAGATCTTTTGTTATTCTCAGATACTTGAGAATGGTTTTAACAGCAGCCCAGTGACCCTTACCTAGGTCGGCCTGATATCTACTCATCATGCTCATAGCATAAGCGATATCTGGCTGTGTACATATCATGGCATACATTATGTACCCAATTGCTGAGACATATGGTACTTTGTCCATTTTATCCTTCTCCTCTTATGTTTTTGGACACATTATCTTGGAGAGATATGCACCATGTGATAGAGGAAAAAATCCTCTCTTGGAAATTTTCATATTGAATCTATTTAATATTTTGTCAATGTACGTGCTTTGACTTAGTCTAGGTAGCCTTTAATACTTACTTCGGTATATCTTAATTCCTAAGATATTAGCTGCTTCTCCTAAGTCTTTCATGAAGAAGCACTTACCTAACTAAGCCTTGGTAGACTCTAAGGTAAGTATATCATTTCCAATCAGAAGGATATCATCAACATATAAAACTAGGAACACAATTGTGCTTCCACTAACCTTCTTGCAAACGTAAGGTTCTTCCGGATTCTTAAGATAGCCAAATTCCTTGACTGCCTCATTGAATCTCAAATTCCAGCTTCGAGAAGCTTACTTCAATCCATAAATGGATCTTTTCAACTTACAAATTTTATTGACATTCTCAAGTGCTAAAAAAACCAAGAGGTTGTATCATGTACACTTCCTCCTTTAACTTTCCATTTTGGGAGAGTTGTTTTAACATCTATTTGCCAACTCTCATAATCTTTATAAGCTACTATTGCAAGCAAAATTCAAATGGATTTAAGCATTGCTACCGGCGAAAAAGTTTCATCATAATTAATTCCATAACATTGAGAGAAACCTTTTGCTACTAGCCTAGCTTTATAGGTACTTACATTCCTATCCATGTCAGTCTTCTTTTTAAAGACCCATTTGCACTCTATAGGTTTTACTCCAATTGGTACATCTACTAAATCCCATACTTGGTTGGTATACATGGAGTCTATCTCAGATTTTATGGCTTCTAACCATTTCTCAGAATTTGGTGAAGCAATTGCTTCTTCATATGTCAACGGTTCGTCATTTTCGACAAGTAGTACATTTTCTTGATGTGTTACAAGTAAATTTAACCTTTTAGCGACATACTCTTGTTGACTTACGTGGTTCTTTCGTTTCAGGAGTAATCTCTAGTTGTGACATTGTAGGTACTTGTGATGTTTGTTTTACACCCAAGTGCTTATGTTCCAACTCATTTATGGAATCTTGAATTTCTTCAAGATCTACTTTACTCCCATTACTTTCTTTAGAGATAAACCCTCTCTCTAAGAATGTAGCATATTGAGCAACAAACACTTTGTACTCACTTGGAAGATAAAAGTAATATCCCTTAGTTTCTTTGGGATATCCTATAAATGTGCATTTAATAGAATTTGCTGTAAGCTTATTAGAGAATCCACTCTTCATGTAAGCACTACAGCCCCAAACTTTAAGATAAGATAAATTGGGTTTCCTCTCAAACCATAACTCATATGGTGTTTTATCTACTGCCTTAGTTGGAACACAGTTTGGTGTATATGCTGTTGTTTCCAAGGCATAACCCTAAAAGGTTAAAGGAAGACTTGCATGACTCATCATTAACCTAACCATGTCCATTAGGGTGCAGTTTCTCCTCTTTGAAACACCATTCCATTTTGGCATTCCAGGAGGTGTGAATTGTGAAATTATTCCACACTCATTCGGGTAGTCAATGAACTCTTGACTAAGATATTCTTCACCTCTATCAGTATGAAGTATTTTTATCTTTTTGCCAAGTTGATTTTCTACTTTACTTTTAAATTCTTTGAATTTCTCAAAATTTTCTAACTTATGCCTCATTAAGTAGATACATCAATACCTACTTAAATCATTAGTAAAAGTCACAAAGTAAGAAAATTCACCTTTGGCTAAAGTTGATAATGGCCCATACACATTACTGTGTATGAGTTTTAATAACTCTTTTGCCCTTTCACTTTTCTTGGTAAAAGGTTTTTTAGCCATTTTACCTTGTAAACACACTTTATAAGTATCTATGGATTCAAAATTAAATGAATCCAAATACATTTCAGAATGAAGTTTAGCTAAGCGTTTCTCATTTGCATGACCAAGTTTACAATGCCATAGGTAAGTTAAATTTGAATCATGCATTTTCTGTTTCTTAGTCTTAATGCAATGAATAGATTCACTAATATTAAGAATATAAAGACCATTAACTAATGTTCCATTACCATAAAATATTTCATTCATATAAAATGAACAACTTCTATTTTTAAACTGAAAAACAAATATCTTGGTATCTAAACATGATACTGAAATTATGTTTTTGATGAAACTAGTAACATAATAACAATTATCTAATTCCAATTCTAATACAAATCCACTAGGCAAAGAAATGATATAGGTTCCTACAGCTAAAGCAGTAACTCTCGCTTTATTAGCTACTTGTAGGTCCATTTTTCCCTTAGACAACTTCCTGCTCTCACTTAGACCCTGTAAATCAACACAAATGTGAGAACCATATCTTGTATCTATGACCCATGTAGAAGAAACAAAAAGATTGCATTCAATCATAAAAATACCTGAGGTATTATGCTCACTTGATATCTTTTTCTTGAATTGAATACAATTTCTCTTCCAATGGCCTTTCTTGTAGCAATGGAAAAATATTGCTTCCTTCTCATCATAATTGGGCTTTTGTTGCCCCTTCTTGAGCTTGGATTGCTTACCTTTCTTTACTTGCTTATCCTTGGAATTGTTAGTTCCATTAACCTTTCTCCTTTTTGACTTACCAATAAAGAGAACCTCTTGAGGCATCTTTGACTTGGACTTTAAGTCTTTTTCAACTATCCTCAACATGGTAAGCAAATCTGTCAGAGACCTCTCCATTTCATTCAAGATAAACTAGGAGAAGGAATCTAGTAGAGAAGCCAATATCAGATCAATGGCCAAGTTTTCATCTAACTTGGAGCCCAAGCTCTTGAGCCTCTCTATGTACCCTATCATCTTGAGTACATGAGGCCCAACTTGGCTCCCCTCAGCCATCTTACAATTAAATAGGACCTGAGACGTATCATACCGTTTAGCCTTAGCACTTTCCTAAAATATCTCTCGCAAGTGAGCTTATATTTCTCTTGTAGACATATTCTCATGTTGCTTTTGCAATTCAAATGACATTGCAAATAGCATGAGACACTGGACATCAATAGAGTCCTCTAGGTATTTCTGATATTGCTCATATTCTTTTATGGTGGCATCTTTGCCCAATTCTTTAATTTCTTCCTCTTCTAGGTCATATAATTTCCTTTCATGTCTAAGGACAATTTTTAATTTCCTCATCCAATCAAGGAAATTTAGTCCAACGAGAATATTGTCTTTATCAAAAATAGATCGCAGTGAAATGTTATTGTTGCTATTTGTCATTTTAGATCTACAAAAAGATGTAGAGTTTAGTGTTTATGAATTTATTTTATAAAAGAACTATTAAATTATCTCCCACTATTTTACTCAAATCTAATAGCCTCCTTTATTAGATTCGAAAAACCCTGTTGGAAGGTTTTCTAATAGATTGACAATCCCAAATAAAATTAATATGCACACAACTGAGCTGTATTTATATATTACATTATTTTAGGTAGGCCTTAATAAACTCACTAATCGTAAAACTATATGACTTTTGAATTTTCTATTAGGCTACTTTTTAAAGTATAACTTTAAAACCCAATACTTGCCCATCAAATTATTAACCTTAACTGAGCTAACAAAACAACGATTCAATTTAAGTCAACCCAATAATAAATTATAAAAATTACTGTTATTTAATGTGAGCCCATAACTGAGCTATACTGACTCACATGAAATGTTGACTATTTTATAATTTATAATTGGAGGGCAACATTATCGAACCTTGACTTAATATATTTAGGGGATTTTATAATGTCTCACCAATCATGTGTACTATTATTGATCATTAACAATACTTGTATACATAAATTAAATAAAACAACTATAATAAAAGTATAATGCAATGATCATGGGCTAGCTAAAATTAGGTTGAGACTAGACCCACATTAGATGGTCATGGGACCAAAATCCATTAACTCGCATGCAGCTTCTCTTTGGCCTTCTGGACTTCTCTATGTCTCAAGTAAATATGGATCTCTAATCTTCTATTTTTAGTACTAAAACTAATTTTCTAAAAAAAATAGAAAACAAAGTACAAATGGAATTTGAATTTTGGGTTCGCAGACCTACATACACTCAATTTGCATTTTATCTATGGGTATGTAGACTAAAAAAAAAAAGATGAAATTACATCCGTTTTTCGAACTCAACCCATCCGAAGGACACGTAGGCCCTATTTAATAAATTCATAAATATTCACACAAAAACATTCATGCCTAGACCTATGATCATGTGAAAGCAATAAAAACTCCATAAATAACATAAACCATATTAACCAATTGATTCAAAATAATTATTATAATTCAGATATACACACTTAGGATTACCATGACCAAATTTTTATAAAATTTATTTATGGAATTTTTCGGTCCATGGATTGAAGAAAAAAAATTACTATCAATATCATACAACGATTTACACTGATAAAAGATATAGATGTTTTCAATTTGTAAAGAAAATATCACATGTTTCACATCAAATCCATAATGTAAACATGAATAAATCAATCTCGTAATGATCATAACAATTATTCTATGAATCAAATCTAGGCCAATACCAACATATGTTTTACATGTTACACAAGCAACTCTGATACCATTATTAGGTTTTATAAATCAGAAATAACGTAACAGAATGAAAACTAAAAAACTTATCTTAGGATCCATGTGTGACATGCAATAAAATAAATGTTAATAAAATTATAAAACTACCTTTTTCCTGATGAGAAGTATCATCTCCTCTTAAGGTTAGAGTTTAATTGTAATCCAAATCTGATTTGTTGTTGAAAATTGTGTTCACTACAAAGACTCCAACTGTAATCCTTCTAACGGTATCTATATACACGTTAACAAGAATAAATTCTAATCCTTCATATTGCTAAATAATTGGGATTAGAATTAGAAAAAATTAGGAAGCAAAAAAAAAAAAAAAAAAAAAAACTCTCCCTTTAGCCTTTTCTTAAGGTGTTTCTCTATAAAGAAAATCATCATTATTTCTCCTGCTCTTGTCTCTTTTTAAACATTAACTAAAATTAATGAAAGAGACCTTTTATTTCATGAACTTTTCAATTGTCACAACGTTTCAATTGTATAACAATTAAACATAGAATTAATGGCAGGCAACCTTTTAATTGTAATGAACTTTTCAATTGCAATTGAATATGAAATTAATAAATTCCATATTCTTTCAATTGCCATGAACTTTTCAATAGCATTTAAACATGGAATTAATAAATTTTATCTATTTATACATGAAAAGGCAATAATAAAATACATAATATTTAAAAGGTACTTAATCACAAATATATATTATGTGATAAAATAAATTGTTTACAATTTATTATTTCAGATTAATTTATTCTAGCATTGACAAATTTTAGTATCCACTAAAATTTCTTGTCAAAACTTTGTTCTCATTAATTGTGCTACAATGTCTGACCTTCTAGGTTTTTATACATGAAGGTAATGTATAAACATAAATTAAGGTAACCGTTTAGCAACAGTTATTGGTCATCTAACGTAATAGAAAAAGTGTGAACGAGAAACCATTATGAATCAATTATTGTGTAATTAAATCTCTTCATCAAATGATATTCTGATTAAACCTTTACATGTCATGTCATTAATGTTTAATCATTTTACTTGATTTTTAAGATAAAATAAACTTAATAATACTTATTGTAGCTATAGGCTTACAAGTCATTATTATCTTGACCGAGCGGCCTTAGATATTGACTTCCTAATCTAAGAGAGTGATGAATTCTATCTTGACTCATCACTATCCTCTCTATATTTCATATTATATCCAATGACCGTATTATTTACAATCCAAATAAAGATTGCATTTAATGGCATTAAAGCACAACATTCTATATATAGAATATATAAAGGTCTCAAGTTTAGGGATTATTTACGCTCATTCATTTAAAGGAGGGATCAATGACATTAAACATGTGGTATTCTCTATTAGCGGGTCGTGTCCAGTATACCCACTTAACTTTGGATACCTACTTGTATAACTTAGATATCTTTCCTTTGATCTAGTGAGATTGACTTTAGTTATACAATGTGTTGGTTTGAATATCTATGTCCCCTCTAGATATTTATCCGATCAAGGATAACTTTTAAATAATACAATGTAATGGAATCTCATTAATAATACACTTTTATTATAATTCCATATATACTCTAATTATCTATGGGACTTTATTGTAAAATATATACCAACAAAAAAGTATATAAATACAATAAATACTTGCCTTTTATAAATAATATCCATAAATACATCAAAAAATATCTTAGCACATTGTATACAAATTATAACAATATCGATATTCCCTAAATCACAATTATAAGTTTATCCTCAAGTTCTATCAATGCAAAATTTTAGACTTTTAGGCCCTTGTTACTTATTGCCACTTTATTACAACTTGTACCACTTAATATACTTTTAGCACCTTAACAAGGAAGAAGTTAAAGTACATACTAGCAATGAGCTTAATAACAACAAAATCCTTAACTTCTTCATATGCTCTTAAATCTTCACCCAGATAGTCTTCATAATCACAATTGCCTACTAAATTGTATACTCTAGTAGTGTTTGCTATACCTAGGCAAGTATTTCCTAAACTTGATCCTCCAATACCTTTTCCAAAGGTAAGGTGTCCAATAGTTAGTGGTGGCTTAGCAACTTGAGTAGTAGCGACTGTGTATAGTGGACAAATGGTAGAGAAGTGTCCAACCTTATTGCAAATGTAATGGTGGTAGTGCTCTTCTTAAGATAGTTAGTCACTTAGTATGAGCTTTACTACAAAAGAAGCATTTACCTTGCAACTAAGGACAATCTCTAAGTAATGATTTCCCTTGAATTTCCAATACTTAGTTGCTTTACTAGAAGTCTTCTTTTGAAGCACTTTTTGTGGCACGAGAAACTTTCTTATCTTGCTGTTGTAGCTACTGCTTGACCCTTTGAACGACCTCTTACTAAACATACTAACCTTACGCTTACTAGTCTTTGTACTCTATCTCTTTGCACAATACTCTTGCATTTTCTACTATGTCAACAAAATTCCTTAGCTCAAATTC
Source organism: Lumnitzera littorea (assembly GCA_024138015.1). Classification (NCBI taxonomy): domain Eukaryota; kingdom Viridiplantae; phylum Streptophyta; class Magnoliopsida; order Myrtales; family Combretaceae; genus Lumnitzera; species Lumnitzera littorea. The sequence continues at coordinate 114,349,222 of JAMXBB010000002.1, read as the reverse complement.
CAAGAGTCTCCTTTTCATATCAGCATCAAACCTTTAGGAGAATATCTAAATCTTCAACTGGTCACTAATTTGATACTTTAGGGTGCAAACTATAGTAGTCTATTGAACTTAGCTTCATATTGCTCAATAGTATTAGTCCCTTTTACAATATCCAACAAATCCTCACTGTATTTCACCCTTAAGCTTCCTAGAAAGTAATATGCTAAAAACTCATGTTGGAAACCTTCCCATGTAATTGGGCTTCTTAAATTCCGCTATTTGGATTCCCACTAAGTACGTGCCTTCATCTTTAATAGATAAGTATCATAAGTGAGTTGAAGATGTGGCAGCACCTCGAAGGCTTCAAATGATCTTTCTACTTAATTCAATTAATCTTCGGCCTCATCGGGTTAGCTTGCAATACCCTTAAAATATTTGTTATAGCGAATGAATTTTGGTAATACACTACGTTACTATATAAAATTAGGGTATGCACCAAGCATAGCTCTTGTTGAGCCAACTAGTAGTAGAGGCGGTAGGGGTAGCTATGGCAAGAAAACCTCTTCAATGGCTCTTGAGGGTGGAGCTTAAATAAGTGGTGTACATTGTCGAGTCAGATATGTCCTTAGCAATTCATTTTGTATTAACCATGTCCTTAGTTTATATGCTACTTATTATCCTTTTTCTCTTTATTATTTTTCCTTTTTGCTAGGGTTTTACAATAGCATTCGAGTATGAAAGTTGAATCCGCATAAAGAAAAAAAAAACTTGAAATCACATATGGATTTTATCACAAAACCCTATGATACACTCAAGATCTGTCTCTTCATTTCTAAACCTTAGGCAAAGAAATCCAAATCAGACCAAGGAAACTAATTTAGGGCTAGTTATTTTAGATTATCGATTTGTGTGCAATGATTTGGAGATTTTGTTATGCCATTTGCATGGTATATGAGATTTTATAAAAAAAAAAATGTGGTGATTGCATAATGGAGAAATACATAAGTTGTGTTTATTAAGAATAAGTAAATAAATTAGTTGATTGCACAAGTGCCAAAATATAGGTTATATTTTTATAATTTTCCCCTCATTATATTAATGTAGAAACATTAGATAGGTAATCAGTAATGATATTTGGACACCGAAAAAGGATCCAAAAGCAATTGTCATTTATTTCAATTGCTTTCTTTTCTTTTCTTCATTTCATTTATATTTTCTACAAGATTACAACACATAAATTTATGTCATATATGAGCAAACGTCTCTCCATATTAACTATATTTAAGATATGACTCAAAGTTAAAAAAACAAAGAAGGTAAAATGGTAGGCATGCTAACATAATAAAATACTAAATTCCTCACATTAATTTTAGTAGGACAACTTTTCTTTTGTCTAATTCAGTAGATAGTACAAAAACACCATAGCAATAATAAATTATAATGTAGATTAGCTCAAACTAATCTACCATAGTACATGGAATCATTCAAGAAGAGAAATTTCATAAAACAGAAAAATGAGTTCCAACAGGGAAGAAAGTTAATGGTGTGGGAGGAGACTTTCTCTTGCCCTTAGCATCATCACATCCATGGTTTTTAGGTTTCAAACTTCTATTACAATTGTGTTGTTCATGGTCCCCATAACTTTGTCTTACTTTATTATCGTAGAAGCAAACCATTGCTAAGTTAAATATTAATGAGATACCCTTTGTGCTTTGGAATGTGTACGTAATTGTGAGAAACAAAATTTCTAAAATCGCTTGTTTTTTACCTTTTAGGAATCACTTTAAGGGAGACACTCATACGAATGCAAATGACTCTTTATATGGGAACTAAGAGGACATTATCTACAATTCCTTCGAATGTTCCTGGAAATATGCTGAAGACATATACTTTGGTGCTGTCGAGTTTCTATTGATGTCTTGTCTTATCACTCAAGTAATGCATTACCATTAGAAATAGAAAGGTGGAAACTTCTTGACACGATTTGCTGGCATGTGTGTTGGATTATTGAAAAGTCTCCTTAAAACCACCCGATTCATTTATTGCAATTAGGATATTTAAGATTATTATTATTTTTTTCATCAAAATTGAGCCACTCTCAAGTCTCACTAATATCTTACCTTAAACATTTTAAATTACATGTGACACATTGCAATCTCATTTAAACATGATATCTAGAGGTTTTGTTACATAAGTAAATACAGTATAAGGGATACGTCTAAAGGTAGCCCACAAATGTAAAATATGAAACAAAGGTCCATACAAAACTGACTGTGTTCCCTATAGATACAAAAATTGGTCATCCAATTCGACAAAAAGAAGAAAAAAAAAAAGAGAAATGACCTTGACTAAAACTATTTATTTCAAATATGTTGTTAAATAATGACCTGGAATATAAGTGAAATGAATGGAAACTAACTATACAAAAGAAAAGGCACACCATGAGTATGGGAAAAAGGAAGAAGTGTTTGCTAAGAAAAATAACAACACTAACTCATAATCTTCCACTTGAGCTTCTTATTTAAGCATTCTCACAATACATGTGTGACGTTCCAAAACCCGAGACATAACAATTTGCCATGTATCTATAATTAATATAGATATGATAAGCTTCAAAATCGGCTATGTCCATAGTAAATGCACATAATCTGCCAATTACACAATGGAAAGTATAATAGGGTCATTATTCCAACTTACATAACATCACCACAACCAACGACAATTGGTTCAGATGAGTCTGTAACATCTAACAAAGGCAAACACCATCATAAGTAAACATAGGTCCATTCTTAATAACAACAACAATTAGAATTAAGAGGTACACAATCTTCTATAGAGACACCATGACTAACATATCACTCGTCTCCATAATAAAATTCATATCTAGCATCCTTCCCATAGCCATAGTATGAATCAATGCATACGTCATTATAGAAACCATAGTCATATTCATCACTTACATCTGAAAATATAAACATGTGGATGCCATTCATCAAATATGTTATATAACAAATGCAGCACCATAACCAGTTATTATCTTTAATTTTAGTGGCTTAACATAACATAGCTTAGCATCCCAAGACTTGGTATGACTAATGATCTCAATCGCAACTACATTACATATTATACATGGAGTTGGTATCTAGACTATCCTCAAAACTGAATGGTCACATCATCCTAAGCTCATTACCAGACCAACCATTTAGATAAAGGTTAACCATAACCATCCATGCAAACATCCAATAATGTCTATATGGCACAACAATGGCATTTTTGTAATATTCTAGCTATAACAATGATAATAATCTTGATCAGCAACCCATCGACCTCATCAGTACCTAATCTACCATGTCTTATTAGTAAATTACTTTGCTCAAACACCACAATTTACGAATTAGTAAGTGCCTAGCCTATCACTAGAAGCCTTAGATCTCTTCGTCTTAGCAAAGTACAAGAGCAAGTTCATTTGTTATTTCTCTTTATTTAGGTTCATTAACAAAACTAGAATAAAATGCATGGATTAACAACTATGTAATTACATACCTCAATACCTCTCATCAACACGTAGTTGAGTTTTGCAATCTTTAAATCCTCAAGTGAGGTTTTGAATATTCTCAGTTAAGTAGTTAAAATAGTTTAACTTAATTTATATCAACATTTACTTCCTACTTATTTGATTTCTAAAGAAATCCATATTATCTATTCCTTTCGACTAGCAAATCTTAGGTAATATATCTCTCATTAATTAGTTTTATAAGTTATTGTTTCATAAGAGTCTTTTCAATAGCACTAGCATGGTTGAATACGTAGTAAAATAAGGTAATAAGTTGGTTATGATATAAGAAAGGTTAACTTGATTATAATTGAATTGTATAGAAATCATTGGAATAAGTGAAATAAGAAATTAGGATTGGTTGAATGAGTTTTAAGCAACAAACAAAGTGCGAAAGAGAATGTTTGAAACATATTAAAAAGTTTCGGAACTTTTCAAAGAAGAAACTTATGAAATGCTTTTAGCAATGGATGCTTTGAATCCTTTATAAAAAGGCCCAGATCATTTTAAGCAAAGAAAAATGTCAAAGGCTTTTGACAAGTGATGTTGTGGACCTTTTATAAAAAGATCAGGACCTTTTCAATAAAGCCTAAGCCGATTAGAATAATGCAAACAAAAATGCTCTAGGCCTTTTTGTAAAAAATGTAGAATATGCAATTTAAGTCCATAAATGAAGAACAAATGAACTCCCACTTATTAAAGGATCCTAACACCTTCTTTTGCTTAAAAAACATGCATGCCAAAACCAAATTTGACACAATCTTAACCAAAACTCCTTTCTAAACTACAACTTATCACAATTTCCTTAAAGAAGAACAAGAGAACATCAAGATACTTACTTGATTGTAAACCAAGTTATGCACTCCAACACCAAAAATGCACTAAAGTAACCCATAAGCTTTAATCTAAAGCACTTTAAGTTAGTAATTATGCATTCTTTGAATGGACACTAGGAAGGAATGTCAAGTTCTTACATGGTCACACCAATTCTTGTAAATGCTATTGAGCGAAAGTCCATTAACAACAAGTTAATCTATAATTAGTGAAATTTTTAAAGATCATTGTTGGGAAAGATTGAGAAACAAATTAAGAAAGAGATTTTTAAGGGGAGAAAAGATTTACCTCAATGTATTTGAAAATAATAAGAGTTAAGAGAGAAAGAGACGAAGAAGTCATTATTTTCTTGAAAGGGAGAATCTATAGGGATAAAATGAAGTTTGCAAATTTTGGATAGGGTAACTACTATGGAAAATTACAAAAGTGCCCTTAGTTTTTAAAATTTCATTAAAAATATGATATTTATGTGAAATTTTGGGTTATTTCAACATGCAGAATAAATTTTCTTAATATTGGATAATGAGATGAAGAATAACATCTATTAATGTTTTCTTTGACCACTTCACGCAACATAGGTGTTCAAGATCTACGTTTAAAATGAACCCAATCTATGTATAGATCATGAATTTAGCAATTCTAGCAATGGCAGAGTGCTCTAAGAACCAACTTGAAGTACTCTTGAGCTCCTTGCTTGTCAACTAAAAGAAAAGGGATAGTACTTGAATTAACCTAAATTTATTATAATCTTAGTAGCCATTGTTAAAGTCACAATCATAACTTGCCTATGCCAAAAAATGTCACTAACAAATGTAGGTTTCACAAAAGTAGAGATAAGTGGACACTTACAAGGTTGGACCAAATTGCTTAGCAAATTATCTACTTTAAGAAATTAACTTACACATACATAAATTTAGACAAGGAACCTTCAGTACTCAAGCATTATTATAAGATTAAAACCTTAGAATTAGTGTAGACTTAGAACGTTAAGTCGACCTAAAATGTACAAACCTTAGTTAAAAGATTGATAAAGAAATATATATAAGAAAAAGAAAAAGTAGATGGAGGGGGAGCAGAGAGACTTACATAACCCTTGTTTAATTAATGTCATAGCTAAATTAATTAATGTCATAGCTAAAGAAAAAGATGATAAAGGATATGTTAAGAGTTTTAAGTATTCAATGGAAAGAAGATACAAAAATTGAAATAGAAAAGGCAAAAATGTGAGCTAACCAAGGAAAATTGAAGTAGGTAGGAACACAATCTAGATTGGTATGATTTACCCATTTGCGTTGAATTGAACATAATATTACGATTTGATTCTTTTTTAATTCGAATCTAATCTTATGGGTCATTGTAAAAGTTAAGGAAGGGTTTTGTCTGTTTCGGTTTACGGTTCAAATCAAGAATCTCAAAATGTTTAGGAGAAATATTCACATTTTGATGCAAGTTTTCTTGATAGGAAAAAGGTGGTTTCAATACAATTTCGAGACTAATAATTTAAGCTTCCAACAAAGTTATTATTTTTCACATCCTACATAATTTATCTAGGTACTCCCCATTAGAACAATTGGTAAGTCTACTATAATTTAGTTAGATAGCATCTAAATCAATCTAGGAAAAATAAAAAAAGAATCATTCTTTGCTCATTTCCAAAATCTACATAATGTTAGAAGAATATTTGGCTTTGTATAGTTGATTCATATTGTTATTTAGGGTTGGAAATACAAGATATGGACAAAAAAATTTCATATTATTTAAAAAAGAGAAGTTTCATCAAAATTTCATAATTGGTTTAATGATTATCACTTTTCTTTTTTCTTTTTACTTCTCACTGTCTAGTTTATAATTTTTAGAACCTAAAAAAAAAAGAAGATACAAACCTAATTTATAATTCCATTTAGCTCGGCTTCGTCTAGTTTGTGCTTCGGTCAATTTTTTAGCCAAGCCCTAATTTAAAGTTAATAAGAAATGAGAGACAACCACATGTTCAAAAATAGATTTTTTTTTTTAATTTAACCTTTTACTAAATTTATTTAGGAAATTTTCTACCATCAAATTAAAGACAAATCTTCCATAGAAGTGTTTTTACTTTATGTCCATTACTAATTCATCATAAACTTTGTTGAAATAAACATATGTAGATTGTGTATATGTCTTTAGTTTATATCTTAGCAAATATATTGCAAATCAATTCTTTTAGAGATAACAAAAAAAAAAAAAATTAGAGATAAATAATTGGCAAATTTTCTATATTGAAGCTCAGTTTTCTTATAGTGTCACACAAGAAAAAAATTGAATCTAGGTCCTATTTGAATTATCTTTTTCTTGTTTATGTTTAATGTGTATTTTGTCTATATGAATTCTATGTCTAATTCGTATCTCTTTGAAATTTGGTATTGAAAAACTATTTTATATGTATCTTATTTATTTTTATTTCATAATCATAATAAATGTGATAATTAGAGTGTCAGAATTAGAAAATAAAAATTTACGTACTTTTAGTAAAATATATTTGAAAAGATATATCTGATGCATATTATTTTAATTGATTCTTTTATAAATATGAATATAAAGTAAATCATAGATAAATTCAACCTTTTTGGAATTTGTTATGTATTTAATTTTTGAAGGAAGGTATATATAGAATTATATTTCTATCTTTTTAGTGTCTTATTCATGACAAATGAAAGATTCAAATAGATACAAAAAAAAGTACCATTAAAATTGGACAAAGATGACTAAACGGGGCCTTATTTTGTCTCAACTTATGGTGTTTTCACTTAAGCATAATACTTATAGATAGAAATGAGATATAAAAATTTTAAAATCGCTCTTGTTTCAATTGATTGAGGCACTTCTCCCATTGGAAGGACTTTTCAATATTTAACCACATTACTTCATCATTAGATTGGGGGTCAATCAATTTTGCTTAGTTGATTGTCTCCTCAATGAAGGGTATTTGATTAGCACTTAATTTAATTGACTTACCTTTACTATAAAACACTCTAAGCACTCAAAAACCTCTTGCATTTTTCTGAAACTTCATCAAATTATCTTTTTCTATCCTAGTTATTTTTTGCCTCAAGTTCCTTTACTAGCCAACTCCTACAAATGGTTATCTACCCAAGCAAAATGATCGGTTTTATAATTTTCCCCAAGTCATAGTTATACTTTTAACAATTGAATGAGTCATATAATCTTCAATTCTCATGTTTAACAAAGATATAGCTCCATTTCTTAAATCAAGGTATGGAATGAAGTCTAATTTTTGCTAATCTCTGTGAAAGCCTAAGGATCGAGACATTACTAACCATTTTATGGTAAATTCCCCACATGAAAGCATGCACACTTTTGTCCTTCTTACTCGAGTTTCTTAACCTCCAAGCTTTTTTCCTTAGAAATCCCATTTAATCCCTTAGCATTAGGAGAGAAAGTAGGCTAGGATTTCTACAAATGAGAAAAGGTAAAGAGGAAATTAGATAAGCTATCTATTTATAATATAAACCTAAATCGCCTAATTATAAAGCTTTTCTATTTTCAAATCATTTCCAAGGTATTCCAAAAACAACATTATTCATGGTTTTCATTCTTAAAGTTCATGCCGACTAGAGTCTAGTTTAGACGATATAGCATGTCTCATCCTAGTCATTTTAGAGCAATGTCTCTCACAAGCTATATAATAAAAGAAATTTAATAAGTGAAAATATAATTGATATATTTTAAAAATGTATATTCCTTCGTTATCATATATCAAATTTTTATTAGTATCACGTGGCGTATTAATACGAAGAGCATAAAGTATTTAACTAATGGAAGTATTAACAAGGCTTCAAAAAGCAATTTAACTAATGAAATTATTAAAATGATCGTTTACATGACATACTATTACGCAATAATGACTTTTAGCAGCCATCACATATGGACAAATCTCGTAAATGAAAAGTAAAACAAAGTCAATTATTTTGCACTAGAAAAATTTGTTTCTTATTAAGTGCATATCACACAAGCTTTTAGTTTGATGTTTGTCCGGTACTATGGGCAGCAATTGAAGAACAAGAAATAATGAGCAAATGATTATCTTAATTTACGAGTTACAGAATCAAATTATCATAAGAGTTGGACTAAGAAAACAACATGGCACAACCGTCTTCTAATGATATGAGAGAGGCCTTTAATTATAGCAAAAATGAACCATATCTTAGAGCCAATACCATTTTTCCATCAATATTAATTATTCAAATCAAAATTCCAATTACATAAAATTAAAAATGAGAAACAAAACCAAATTTAAATCCATGTCAAGAAATTGCGTATTCTAGGGATCAATTCAATAAGCTAGATGAAATAAGAAGTTGTAATCTCATTGAAAATGGTATCTAATTTATTTAGTATATATTAAAACCAAGCGTAAATTCAACATAGAGATTCATATAAAATGAACTCATAAATTCTACTAATCTCAAAAGAAGAGAGTACTTTTGCATCTTTAATATAGTAATGTGCTTTCACTTTCGTATGTCTGATCTGAAAATGGATTAAATTCTTTATGCGGCGGAGCAACATGGACATAAGAGGTGAGGACGTCTGCTTAAAAGTTTAAACATACTTGATGTCAAACAAACAAATTGCTGGAGAAAATAGAGCAAAGAAAAAAAAAAAAAAAACTTTCATGTAAAAATCAGCATCTTTACCTTGAAGAAGAGAGAAGGATGCCTTTTTATTGCATTGATAAAAACGTACATGGGCAAATCTATACCCATAATAACTACCACCGCCACCAATTATGCCAACCTGTCTTTTCGTAGTCTATGATCCCTTCCCGCGACTTGGGTAATCGTTTTAGTGATCGGCACCCAAAAATATACAATTCACGGAAGGAATTCAAGTTTTCTAGTCCCTTAAGCTCCGTCAGTTTCTCACAACCTTGGGCATTTAGACCCCATAAGTTTGTGAATTCTGAAAAATCTGGCAAATTCTCCAGTGACTTGCATCCAGAAATATCTAACATATTCAAAGGCTTCAATTCTTGAAGCTTTGGAATCTCTCTCAACTCCTGAAAATGGATCACATCGAACTGCTTCAGGATTCTAAGTTTCGAAAGATCAGGAAACTTCGGCATGGGGCTCCCTCCAAAAAGTCGCCATGCTTCCAAAGAAGTAAATTTTTCTATGCAAGGATAATCAACATCCCTTAGCTTTGGACAGTTACCAAACCTCAACTCATGCAACGTTGTCAAGCGAGAAAAGCCGCCGATTCTTTCGAGGGAGGAACAGTCAATGATGCACAACCTTTTCGGCAACTTGATGGAGTCTAGTTCTTGGATCTCGACTATATCATTGCACTCACTTACACGAAGTTTTTGTAGATTCCTGAAAGTTGAAAGATTTGATAAGCTTTTCGGCCCATCGCAAGAATCTAATGACAATCTCGTCAATGAACTCCCTACGACACTGAGTTTAGACATCTTGCATCTTACGAATATCAGGCTTTCTAAACATTATGCATTGATCTCTATCTCCATCAGCTCAGTACAATCATTAATATCCAAAGTCAATAAATGTTTCAGATCTGCAAAATTTGGAAGTGAACGCAATGTCTGACACCTACGCAGAGGTAGTTCCCTTAGACTTGAAGGAAGCTCTGGGATTACACCCATTCCCATATCTTTGAGAGTAAGAGAAGACAGGTTAGTTAAGTGGGAAACATTGGGGAGTGACTCCATCCTATAGCCAGAAAAAAGCAGACGAGTTACACTACTTGGGAGGTCTGGCAATGCTAAAATCAGAGTCCCTCCTAAGTTGACATATCGTAGACGTGATAATTCACCAATGTCTCTAGGAAATTCAGTGAGCCCACGTACTTTAGTGGCTTCAATATATTCTAGTTCCTTTAACATGCCAATGGTAGTCGGTAAACTTTTTATAGCAGTCCCACCTATAAATAAATTTTTCAAATAACGTAGATTTCCGATAGAGTTTGGTACTTCCTCAACATTTGTACGTTTTAAGTCAAGACTCGTTAATGACTCCAGTTTTCCAATCGATTCAGGAATTACCGTTATTGACACGCATTCTCGCATATCTAACCGCTTCAATTTGGTGAGTGATCCTATAGAGTCTGGAAGCCGAGCAAGCTTTTTGCACTCCATAGCCCAAAGACTCAAGTTTTGTCATGAATCCTTCTGCCAAAGGAATTTCCCTTATTGAAGTTTTACTTAGATCAAGCACCCTTAATTTCTCCATTGTACCCAATTCTATCGGTAGCTCCTTGAGTTCTTCGCATCGACCAAAATAAACGTATTTAAGTGTCTTGGTCAATCTACAATTAGATGGATGAATTCTCTTCAATTGTTTACACCTAAAAAGTTCGAACCTCTCCAACTCTTTGAATGTGGAGAAATCTGGAGTTGCTTTCAACTGGGAGCAATACTGAAGTTCTAAGACTTTTAGCTTCTCTGCATACTATGAACAATGAAAGACAATTAAATGGGGTACTTATGTAATGAAATAATAATTTCATATATATATATTTATATGTGCATATATATATGTATGTATGTATACATGAAAATACACTGTATGGTAGTACCTTCATTTTACTCCAGCCATTCTATTGCTTTGTAATATTATTGCCAAATTTTTGGGACGAAAACCAATTGCCATAAAATTTGGATGGCATCCATAGCAATGAAACCATCTTAAATTTAAAAAACAATTTTTGAAATTTCCAACTAGATTTGTATGGGTCATTTGAAGGAGTCTTAGCTTCTCAAATTGTTGATTTGTGAAACACTTTTCTTCTGACCTTTTAACTACTGCAAGGTTGAGGACTTCAATTATTTCGGTTCCTATTCAACAAAATATTGGAAATTATAAATTGAGACAAAGTCGGTTATATAAAAGTACGAATGCGTAAACCAATTAGGTGTCAATCAATTAAGGATAAACCATGGTTTTTTGTGGAGTTGGGTAAGAATAAGAGTATAATTTTTTGTGGCCTTGCCCCTGCTGTTTTATTTTACTTGGACATCGGCAAAGTTTAATGGAGATCCTCTCATGGTGACCTACAAGGCCACCTTTTTTTTTTTTTTTTCCTTTCTGTATTGCTTATATATATATATATATATATATTAATTGAGGTCTCATAAATAATATAAATAAATGTTAAGAAACTCTTTTTTAGGAATCTTAGAAATAAATTGGGAGGCTTTAAGAGTTTTTTAAGATACTAAAAGGGAAAACTAGGGACCAAAAACAAGGTGATTTAGCATTGTATTTTATAAGTATTTTAAATTAGATTTTGCAATGAAGATTCTATCAAATGGAAGAATTGTGAGTTTTTAATTACTAACCTTAATTTATTTTTGTTAAGGTCATTATAGTAAGAGGTATAAATATTAGTTTTCCAGTAGAATAGACTAGCTTTCATTTCCATCTTTTAAAATTGTGATACTACAGATGGATTAAAAGATGTAGTTCATTTACTTATTTATTTATTTATTTTGCCTTTTGATTCTATCTTATTTTATCGTTCCACTATCTTTATAAAAGGTGTAGTTTACAAAAGGTCTAAATAAAGACTTTTACTTCTAAAAAAAGGTATAAATACTCATCTTAAAAGCTATGGGGAAAACTATGTACTAAAAGTATGTTTTTAGTTCTCAACTTTTTTCCTATTTAATAAATTTTCAATTTTTTTAATCCACTTGAGTCATCAACCTTTTGTCCCTTATTTTTTTCACATTTTTTTCTTTTTTCATTTTAGGTTTTCAACCTTTTCACCTTTTTACAAAAGTAAGATTTTCATCGACTCTATTATAGGTATCAGCTTTTGAATGATCTTAAGATAGATGACCAAAGTAGCTTTGATACACATAAGTTTTTGTAGCCCTTTCTTTTTTTTATATATATATATTTTATTATATAACTAATATATTTAAGATTATTTTTTAATGCATTATGTAATTATATATAAAATTTTATTGTTTCATCATATTACTTATTTTTTGCCAATCAAAAACTGAGAGATGAATGAAAGTTTTGGAGGAGTTATTGAGAATTTTATGTTTGTAAAAGTGGAAACACTTTGAGAAAGAAAAATAAAAAATTAACAACTCAAATAGAAATATAAGTAAAATCCTCATAAGGCAACAATTTAATTTAATTAAATTTTGAGACTTTTTACCTTGTAATAAGGGTAAGCAGGTAATCCTGCCATATAGGGTATTTACCCGAACCATGTTCTATTAGGTGAGTAAAGAGGATAGTAAGGTAGGTTACGGATAGTAATTTTTTGAAACATGCTCCTACATGGTAAGGTATGAGTATGGATATGGTATTAAAGTACTCATACCTATCTTAGAATCTATATTTTAAAGTATATAGGGTACTAATTTTAGGGTTTCTTGTAATATTAATTGAATATTATTAATAAATAAAAAATTAATATTATTGCATTTTTTTAACTTTAATGAAAATAACAACAAAAGCCTAGTCTATAATAAAACCTTAAAATTACATGCTCTTATATCTGTTGTTTTATTCTTCTCTCTTGTTCTTTTTTTTTTACGTTACTTCTTCCCTTTTTACCAACCATAACTAGAAAGGTATTAAAAATATCTCAATTCTCAACTTATCTTCCAATATATTTTATTACAAATCACTTAGCACATGGTTTTTGTATTTTATGTATAACAATTCTACAATTTAATAAACATTTTATTTTGATGATTTAAAAAGAAAAGACAAAAAATAACTTAGCATGGGTATTGAATGTTTGAAATTACAAGAATATTCTCTTACAATTTTATATTATTACAGTTATATGTGTTACAAATATAAAAACCTTTTTAAATTATTACTATTCCGTCCAATAATATAGTTATAGGCTTGATATTAATTATTTGTCTACACAAATTTTGTAAGAAAATAATGTAAAAAAAGAAAAATTTTGAGTTCCAAAAATATTCTGTAGAATTTATAGGGTATATGATAGTTTCTAGATACTATAAGGTAGGTTTTAAGTTAAAAATTTTTTGAAATTTGTACCTATAGAGTGGGTAAGGATAAATTATCATACCTTATTTACCATGTATCCATTTACCCTTGCTTCGTAATATTATGTTGGAGATTGCAATTCTCCCCTTCAATTTTTGATGGGCTATTAATCGTGTGATATTTCTTTTGTCATTTATAATTGCATAGTACGATGATTGGTATCAAACACTTTATAAACCAGTAAAAACCCAAGATAACATATGATATTAATGTTAATTTTAAAAATTAATAAGAATAGTTATGGAGCCAATTTGTTCCCTTCTCTCGTTCGTATTTTTATACATATAACTCTTGTCTCTTGTTGTTATAATGTGGTTCATGAGTTAAAATAAATATATATATACATATACATATATATATATATATATATATTTAAAAAATCATGAACTTTTTTAACGAAAATGAATATGTCATAGAAAAGAAAGAGAGAACAAACCTGATTTGTTTCTAAGGCTTTGCAAGCTTCTTTGGATTCCATAGTATGCTGCGTTTTCCTGGTTGATCACAGCTTTGTTGCCTTATAATTTCTTGTCCAAGTAGTCTTAATTGATCGTGCATAATTATCTCATTTCCGTATCTCACTTTTATTAAGGACAAGGATTTAAGGGCTTCAATTCCAGATCGAGGATAATTATCACAATCATCCCACATATACATGAAATTTTCAAGTTCAGATATGGATGGAAAAAGGCAGGCAATATCTAGAAATATTTGCTTTTGGCCATGTGTCAACGCATCATAGCTTATTTTCAACTTCAAATGCACTTTGTCATCAGGTATCCTTTCTAATTTTCTCAATGTTTCTTTCCAAATACCCATGTCCTTGCCCAGTAAAAAAGAACCGATAACCACAATTGCTAGAGGGAGGCCTCCAGTAGTCGATACAATATCTCGTGCAATGGTGTCCAGTTCACCACAACGAGAGTCCTCTCTCTGTAAAGCATGCTTGCAAAATAGTTGAAAAGATTGATCGAAGTTCAATTCTCTTACCTCATATTCAGCTTCACATGACATGGTTTCAGGACATCTACGTTCCTGCTAGTGACTATTATTATGCTTCCAAGTCCAAACCAGTCATGTCTTCCCATCAATCCATCCAATTGATCCCTTTGGTTAACATCATCAGGCACAAGGAGGATTTTGGTTCCTCTAAATGTATTTTTGATGATGAAAGTTCCTTCATTGGTGTATATCTTGTGGCCATTCCTTTTTTAAAATGCTGGATATTAGTTGTTTTTGCAATTGTTGCATCGATGTTTCACGAACAATTTCCAAGAAACTACAAAACTGAAAGTGGGCTCCCATACCATGAATTAACACAACCTGAACATCATTGGATGACTTTTCATTAACCATCTTCATAATCTCCTTTGCTTGTTCCTCAACTCCCACCAAAATATTCTGGAACAACTAGGGTGGTTTTATTCAGGTCGGTTAGTACCTTTTCGACGACCTGCTTAATCAATTTTCCTTCGTACCCACATGCCATGTTTCAATGTAAATTTTAGTATACGAACACAGAAGAAAGTAATATCTTGAAGATAAGGGGGGAAAAGGAAAAGCTCTTACCCATCGACATTATCATTTAATTCCAACGCTTTGAAGGATGCAACTTTTTTCAAAGCTTCCTTCCATTCTTCGACAATCTCGCCACTATGTTTTTTCTTTAGCAAAGAAAATCTCTTTCCAAAACCACCGGTTTGGTGATGCACGTCTGACGGGTCAACATGATAAAAGATGGGTATGATGATTTGGCCCAAGGTTTCTTTGCACTTGAGGATTTGGACAAGCTCAAGAAGACACCATTTACTAGAAGCATGGCCTGGAGAGATGATTAGGATTGAAATCTTGGAATTTTGGATTGCAGCAAGTAGGTTAGGGTGAATTTCCTCACCGATATGGAGTTCCTCACTATCTCTAAAAACACGAACCCTTACATCTACAAATCTACGATAGAGATTATCAGTAAAAGTTTTACGAGTATCTTCACCTTTAAAATTCAAGAAGACTTCATAATTTTGACTAAGAGGAAGAACGATGGATGATGTTGCTGCTGTTGCCACTGGAGTTGTATGATCTCCTCTTCCACTAACATTATTTCTTGAAGAGATCTCTTTGTTTCTCAAAAAGTTAAAACTGGCAGATAAAAGCATCCCTGCTAGGAATGCTACCACCGTCCACACAATTGATATTACGTCGAGCTCCATATTTTGATGGGAAATTTGATCTTCGTCTCGTGGATGATCTGAGTGACTTTCGTCAAAGAAAACCTGAAGCTGGAAGTTAAGGAGCGCTAGAAAGGTAATGTTTGAGTGCTGCGAGACTTAGGCAAAGTTAATTGGTCAGTATTTAAAGTTCTTTTCAGCTATTCACCGCCCTGGTGGAAACGGCAAGGAAAGTTCCTGCTTATTTAATGATGCAATCTGTATTGTTAGTGGAAGAAGGGGACGGCTGGACTAGCGACCTATCATTTGACGATGACAATAGTTGTTCGTTCACTTATTGAGAAAATGGGTCCTCTTTAATAACAAAGAACAAAAGAATGTGATAGACCGATACAATAAAACTAATAGGGTGGAAATTCCAAACATTCTATAAGCTACACATATACAGTGTATATGGTATAATTCATGTTTATCGATTAAAAAAAAAAACTAATTATATCAATATAAATTATATAAAAAAATTAACAAAATATCATTATTGTATCACGTGTTGAAAATGTGATATTAATATTTATATATGGTAGTTATATTGTATCTTAAAAGTACAACATAAGTTCAAATACACATATGTGACACAGGTTCAAGTGTACTAATATCTCATTTTTAAAATGCAATACAGGTATTATAGTAATGTTTTATTTTAAGGATGAAATATTAGTATAAATAACTATGTTGTATTTTTAAGATACCACATAACAATAATATTTTAATAATATTTTTTATTTAATTTATATTTATGTAATATTTATTAATATTAATGGTAAACATATAAATTTCTCTAATATATATTTTTGACATAGACAAGAGTGATATATGCTGAACCATATTATGAAAACCTAGCCTCCGATTGCTTGCAGGAAATAATATATATATATATATATATATCGTAGTATATTTTTCTATTTCTTTTATTAGTTAAGTTGAGAATAGCTTTTTAAATAGAATATGTACTCCTGTATAAAAGAAACATTTTTCTATCAAAAGAATATACCAATGTTTCTTAGAAAATGACTAATAAAGTTTTTTTTTTTAAATGAAAAGTTTTTTTCTATATTAGTCTGGGTAAATCTTCTAACTATAAGGCAGTGATTTTTATTAGAATCTAACTAGTAAGTTGTATTTTAAATATAAAGAGACTACTAGAAGAACATTAAATAGTTATACCAATGCATTCATCGTTGTAGCAGAACAACCGTTGATCATTTCCATGTGGACTTAAGATAGAGGTCTTGGTCATGGGTCGATGATGAAGCATTTCAATAAGTGAAAAAGTCTTGGTCTTTTCCTTTAGCAATGTCATATCAAGTATTTCACTAAGATAAAGGGGTCCACTCTAATAATAAAAAGAATGTGTACACCCCAGATGAGGTGAAAATTCGAACCATTCAGTAAGCCGTGTAATATATATTTTTGACACGTTGAAAGGTGATATGTGTTGAGCCCATATTATGAAATCTTTGATCCCATTGTTTCCCAAAAAAAAACAAGAAATGTAATATATTTTTTTATCTTTTATTTGTTAGGAAAGAATAGCCTTTTAGATAGTGAATATACTTTCTTGTGAAACATCTTTCTATCAAAATGAATATCCTAACATATTTTGTAAAAATTTGTAACCATTTGATAAGACATGCAATATATACCTTTGATACGATGAGGGGTTAATATCCTTTCAAATAGAAAATATACTTCCTTATTAGAGAAAATTTTTTTCAGCTATTTACTCTGCTGAGACAATAGAGAAATTTCCTGCTTATTTCAATTGAGAAACTTAGCTTGTCGATTTATTCATCTTTAGACAAGAAGATGCAACTTGCATTGCTAGTGGAATTGTTTGTTCAATTATTGAGAAAATGTGTCCATTCTGACAATAAAGGAGGCATTACTATAAAAAATCCAGTTTCTTGCTACAAGAAAATTGTGACGAGCAACTTTTTTGCAACCAACAATTATTTTTTAAAATATTTTTTATTTGTGACAGCAAATATGTTGTTGGAAAAAGTTTTTCCACCCAAATAGCACTTTGGCTCAAACTTAAAGCTAAGTTCAATATAATGATGAGAGCAAAGCTCAGCTGAGTTGGTGAAGGGAGTGGGTTTGCAGGGGAAAGGACTAGTGTTCGAGTCAGTCGACAGACTTGCTACGGTATTAATAGTTTGCCAAGTCACGAGACGGTCTTCTTGTCCAGCAAATCAATGAAGGAATAGCTTCTAGAATTCGCATCTCCTTCAGATGTGATCAAATCTTTGTTATTTTTGCATGGATTTGGATTCAAAATGATAAAAACGTTATCAAAACATCCAAATATGAAGAGGATTTACACTAATATCAACAAAACAAAGATTTGAAAAAATCAATGGGAGCTCGAAGCTCATTCATGGCCGGCCATATCTCAGGAGGGATGCAAATTGACAAAACTATAAAAAGCTTGGAGCCTTAGCTAGACACAATACCCACACACACATAACCTCACCATCTACACCCAACCACTGCGGCAGAACATACACTCGCAACTTGAACTAGTTTTGTATTTTCGTAATACAAATTTGGAAAAAATATATTGAAATGGTGCATTTTTAGAAAATTTTACAAAACTAATATAGTAAAGACATGCTTGAAGAGCACGCCTCCCTGTATTGCAGGAAAGGCGCATAGAGGGATTGCACCCTCCCCACAACAAGAAAGGCATAAGGAAAGAAAGTGCCTTTAGTGTTGTTGGAAAGGTGCGATTCTCTTATGCGCAATTCTCTTACGCGCTTTCCATTCAGTATATATATTCTTGTTCCGCCTTTTTTCTTCATTTGCACAACTTCCAAATATTAAAAACCTTGAAAACCTCTAATATTCTGCTTTGAAGCGATAGCTTGACCTTATTTTCCCTCTCCGAGTAATAGCGTTCTCAATAATATTAGATGTAATTATCTACTATCTTTGTTTTGCAATAATTTTTTTTAAATTATTAATTACGTTATATTTATAGCTATATTTATGTTGTGCATGAAAAATATAGCTACATGATAATTTTTATAGTATTTATATTTTCATAATATGCATGTTTAATTGTGTTTATTATTCTTAATTTTGTGTTATGTATAATTTTTGTAGTTATATAAGTTGTGGTGGTTATATAGAAATATATATATGTGTCTTGTATATGGTATGTGATTTTACCGATATATTAGTTACGGCATACCGAGAAATGAAATCGTGTAGAAGATTATAGTTATAGTGTGAGATAAACTGATCTATGTAGAAGTGTAATTGTGTGGGTATGACAAGGCGCCCTGTCGAAAAATGATGTCGTGTGGGAGTGTACAAGTCATAGTATGAAGTTATAGAATTTGATAATATGCCCCACCAAAAAGTAAAATTGTGTGAGTGTGATTGTGATAAGATGCCCTACTGAGATGGAATTGTGTGGGTATGATGATACGCCTCACCGAGATGAAATTGCGTGTGTGCAATGAGATGCTCTACTGAAAAATGAAATTGTATAGGTGCGATGAGACATCCTACTGAAAAATGAAGTCGTGTGGTAGTTTACAGTTATAGTATGAATTTATAGAGTGTGATAAGATACCTTATCGGGAACAAAAATTGTGTGGGTATGATAAGACGACCCACCAAGATGAAATTATGTAGGTGTGATGAGAGGTCCTATCGAAAAACACAGTCGTGTAGAAGCTTATAGTTATATTGTGAATTTATAGAGTGTGATAAGATGCCCTACCAAAAAGTAAAATTGCGTGAGTGCAATGATATGCTTTACTAAGATAAAATTATGTGGGTGCGATGAGACGTCCCACCGAAAAACACAGTTGTGTGGGAGCTTATAGTTATATTGTGAATTTATAGAGTGTGATAAAATTCCCAACCGAGAAGTAAAATTGTATAGGTGCGATGACACGCCTTACCCAAAAATGAAGTTGTATGGGAGCTTATAGTTATAATGTGAAGTTACGATGCCCCATCGAGAAATAAAATTGTGTGGGTTCTACGAACCGTGCAAAATCTTATGGACTTCACTGATTTTGTTATTCTTAATTCAACAGGTTGTTAATAGCTGATTACATGAACATAATTGTACATATGGTGGGAATATCGCAAATGGAAGTAACGATCCACAATATGATAGGGACCCAATAAAAAAGCTGAAGATGAAGAAGGATTCCAACTATAACCATTTTCTCCAATGGATTTGTATGAGTATTGGAGTTAATCCTTATGGGGTTGAGCTTGTTTATCAATATCCTTGTTATTATAAGGGAGGTGTTTCGTATACTCTGATGGCCATTATAGATGATGATGATGTCGAAAACTTTATAGAAATGGTCAACACATTTGGAGAAAACTGGATATAAAAGATATATGCTAGGGTTTCCAGTAAGCCTAGCAGGACTATTGCCAATAGAACCTTACGGGTTGGGTCTTCCAGTATTTCTCAACCCCATGTGCAATAAACCAATAAAGACAACCCTATGTATGACGAACTGGAAACTTATCCAGTTTAAGACCCCGCTTTTTGTAAGGGTAGTGTAGATGAAGAGGTAATTGATACAAAAATAGGATTAATCTTACAAAATGACCCGGGCTACGACCCTATTGAAGATATGATTCCAATGGGACTTGGAATTGAGGTTGAAGGAGAGTATGTAAGGGTTGAATATGAAGTAGATGATGAAATTGTAGAGGTTAAAAGCACTATAGATTATGCGGCTACGTCAGAGTATATATCCAGCAGCATTCTATTAATACCTCAATTTATTGCTAGCCAGGGGATTGGGATGGCTCCCCAATATAATTAGTCTGGGATGCTGACATCCCATGTTAGAGATTCAATTCTGTATATGTATATTGGTGGTGATAGTGGTTACGTAGAATTTGAGGAGGAGATGGAAGCGGAGAGTAATAATTAGGTTGACGGCGTTGATTTATTTGTTGAACAATGTTTCAGTACGAAGGATGAGCTTATTGACACCGTCAAAAGATATCACATTAACAATCATTGTAACTACCACATTAATTAATCAAAACCGAACTTATGAGTCGTTTATTGTAAAGAGAAGGATAGTGGATGTAAGTGGAGGTTAAGGGTATTGTACAGAAGTTTAATGGGGCTATTCGTCATAACAATTCTTGAGGGTCTACACACTTGTGTCAACCCTGATGTGATGCAGCACCATAGACAGATAGATAGTAGACTTATGACTAATTGGTTCATTACTAATGTTAAAGAGAATCCTGATTAAAGATTGCAAACTTGTAAGCAAACATTTTAAACATGTTTGGTTATAATGTGACTCGAAAGAGAGTTTGAGATGCAAAGAGAAAGGCCATGAAGATAGTATATGACAATTGGGAGAAAGTATACAATGAGCTTCCTATTTTGTTAAACACAATCAAGATATCAAATCCTGTCACTAAGGTGGTGTAGGAATAGAGGGGATCCTTCAAGCTTGGTATTTCAATAATAAAGTGTCTTCTGGACATTTAGTTCGTATGAACACACATTCAGGTATTGTAGACTAGTAGTTTAGATTGATGCCACATTTCTATATGGGAAGTATGGTCATGTACTATTGATCGCTTGTTCTATGGATGGAAATAACTGTATTGTCCCTTTAGCATTTGTGCTTGTTGATAAGGACTCTGTAGAGACTTAAGCTTGGTTTCTCAAAAAATTAAAGCAATTCGTTGTAAATGGTCAAGAGGAGACAATTTGCTTAATTACGGACAGGCACTCAGGTATCGATAATGTGTTCAACAAAGCAGAAGTTAGTTGGAAGGAACCAATGAAAATGGAACTATCCTAACATGAGTAGCAACAATCTACTGACCATTAGGTAAGAAAATTTGTCTATTCTTGATAGCCATATAAGACTAAAATAACGAAATGGAGTTGGCCATATGGTCAATAGCACCTGAATCGAGTATCCAACTAACTTTCACAAAAGAATTAATAAGTTTCTGATTAGAAAAAGAATTATATGTACCTGCCATGTGACTCATAGAAGCCTCATCTAGAAGTTTTTCTTGCAAAACAACTACTATAGCAAAAACTGATGCCAACAAAATTATGCCCAGTGAACACATGATTAACACTAGAATTATACAGCCTAACATTATTATTTTGCTTAAAATGTGGAGGAAAAACCAATGAGTTTGTAACTCTTCTCCTTTAAATGCCCTTTCCTATAACAGTAACTACAAATAACTTCCCCTCTATTTTGTTGTTTGCCTCCATTCACACTAATCATAGTAGAAGCCTCTAACAAAACCAAATCCTTAGGCCTATTAGCTCTCTGAAATTCATCTCAAACAACCAAATTATAAGCCTCATCTAAGGAAGGAAAAGCCTTGAGCACAAGAATTTGAGACCGAAGTGTTGAAAAACTCTCATTCAATCCATTTAAGAATTTAAACACATGATCCTTTGAAGCCATGTTAACAAATCTATCAAAGCATTTATTATTACAAGATCTACATGAACAATATGGCAACAGCTGGAAATTTCTAAGTTCTTCCCAAATTATGCTCAATTTAGTAAAGTATTCATCAACACTTCTTAATCCTTGAACAATAGTATTAAGCATATGATACAATTGAAAAATTTTTGAATCATTAGGCTGAGCAAAATGTACCTTCAATTTATCTTAAATTTATTTGGCTGAATGCATGTAAATCATAGTTTATGCAATTGGTGATGAAATTGATCATAAATCCAAGCAACAATTAGATTGTTACATCTTCTTCAAATCGAATATAGCTTGTCTATCTTCGCTGATTCAGGTATTGAGCCATCTACAAATCCAACTTTGTTGCTAATGGAAAGAGTCAATAAGAACAACTGACTCTACGTATTATAGTAAAGATCGAACAACACCGAAGTAATGGATATTGAGCTTTGAGAATTCGAATGGTGAATATAATATGGAGAATTAACATCTTCAAGAGGCGAATTGCTCATATTGACATTAATTATTAAGCTTTGATACCATGATAAAGCTTTGTTTTGTGTATTGTTGTGAACGTAATTTGAACAAAAGTAGAAGTAAGGAAGAGTTTCAGACAAGAAATAAGAAGTTGGAGATGAAAGATTATGTGGGAAAATGAAGTCTCAAAATTCATTGTTTACAACCTTCAAAACAAACTTTTATACACACTAAGGAAAACAGAAAAAGCTAACTAAGATAACAAACTACCAGAAAACTAACTTCTATACTACTGTTTCTAACAAACTAGCTAACAAAGTAAATAAGTTATATTTGTAACACTTGTATAATTCAATTAAAGCAAGAAGAGCATGAAGTATTTAACTAATGGAATTATTTACGAGGTTTCAAAAAGCAATTTAACTAATGAAATTATTAAATCCATTGCTTACATGCCATACTATTATGCAATAATGACTGCTAGCAGCCATCACATATGGACAAATCTCGTAAATGAAAAGTGAAACAAAGTCAATTATTTTGCACTAGAAAAATTAGAATCTTATTAAGTGTATATCACACGAGCTTTTAGTTTGATGTTTGTCCGGTACTGGGGGCATCAATTGAAGAACAACAAATAGTGAGCAAATGATTCTTTATTTACGAGTTATAAAATCAAATTATCATAAGAGTTGGACTAAGAAAACAACATTGCACAACCGTCTTCTAATGATATGAGAGGGGCCTTTAATTATAGCAAAAATGAACCATATCTTAGAGCCAATACCATCTTTCCATCAATATTAATTATTCAAATCAAAATTCCAATTACATAAAATTAAAAATGAGAAACAAATCCAAAATTTGAATCCATTTCAAGAAATTTCATATTCTAGGGATTAATTCGATAAACTAGATGAAACAACGAGTTGTAATCTCATTGAAAATGATAAGAAATTATATGTATCTAATTTATTTAATATAGATTAATACCAAGCGTAAATTCAATATAGAGATTCAAATAAAATGAACTAATAAATTCTAATAATCTCAAAACAAGAGAGTTCAATCCTTAATATAGTAATGTGTTTTCACTTACGTATGTCTGATCTAAAAATGGATTAAATTTTTTCTGCGGCGGAGCAAGACGAGGATGTCTACTTAAGAGTTTAAGTCGATAATTTTTCATGTTTTTATAAATCATTTTTTAACCTTTCGTTTAGTCTATTTTAGTTTTCAATATTTTCAAGTCTTATCAAATAAATTATTTCGTTAAACCTTATTAAATTTTCTGTAGACATGTATCAATATATAATTAGACCACATACGTAAAAAAAAATCCCTAACGTTTATTTGTATATATGAATCAGTATTTAATTTTTCATTTAGTTTATTTTAGTTCTCAACGTATACATACATAATGAAAAAAACTAATGAAGGGATTTTTTTATAAATTTATTAAAATATTGAAAACTAAAATAGATTAAATGAAAAGTTAAGAATTAATTCGTATATATAAATAAAGATTATAAACTTTTTATATTTTTCCTAAAGTTTAAACATACTTGATGTCAAACAAACAAAATGCTGAATAAAATAGAACAAAGTAAAAAAAGATAAGCTTTCATGTAAAAATCAGCATCTTTACCCTTGAAGAAGAGAGAAGGATGCCATCTTATTGCATTAATAAAAATGTTCATAGTTATATATCTGTCACCATCATCACGACAACCACTGCCGCCGCAACTGCCACCACGACAGCTCTTTTTTGTCGTATCGTATGATCCCTTCCCGCAACTTGGGTAATCCTTTTAGGGATCGGCACCCAAAAATAGACAATGATTCAAAGGAATTCAAGTTTTCTAGTCCTTGAAGCTCCGTCAATTTCTCACAACTTTGGGCATTTAGACCCCGTAAGTTTGTGAATTCTGAAAAATCTGGCAAATTCTCCAGTGACTTGCATCTCGAAATATCTAAGAATAGCAAAGACTTCAACTCTTGAAGCTTAGGAATCTCTCTCAACTCCTCAAAATGGATCATGCCGAACATCTTGACGTTTCTAAGCTTCGAAAGATCAGGAAACTTCAGCGTGGGGCTCCCTCCATAAAGGCACAATTCTTCCAAAGAAGTATATTTCTCTATGCAAGCATAATTAATATCCCTTAGCTTTGGACAGTTACCAAACCTCAAACGATGCAACGTTGTCAAGCGAGAAAAGCCGTCGATTCTTTCGAGGGAGGAACAGTCATGGATGCGCAACCATTTCAGCCATTTGACAGAGTCTAGTCCTTGGATCTCGACTATATTATTACACTTAACTACTTTAAGTTTTTGTAGACCCTTGAAAGTTGAAAGATTTGATAAGCTTTTCAACCCATCGCAAGATTCTAATGACAATATCGTCAGTGAACTCCCTACGACACTGAGTTTAGACATCTTCTTGCTTGTTCTGATTGTCAGCCTTTCTAAACATTGTGCATTGATCTCTATCTCCATCAGCTCATTACAATCTTCAATATCCAAAGTCAATAAATGTTTCGGATCTGCAAAATTTGGAAGTGCACGCAATTTCTGACAACTACGGAGATACAGTTTCCGTAGACTTGAAGGAAGCTCTGGGATTACACCCATTCCCATATCTTTGAGAGTAAGACAATATAGGTTAGTTAAGTGGGAAACATTTGGGAGTGACGCCGCCCTACAGCCAGAAAAATCCAGCCAACGTACACTACTTGGGAGGTCTGGTAATGCAATCGAAGTCCCTCGTAAGCCGACAGCTTGAAGACGTGATAATTCACCAATCTCTTCAGGAACTTCAGGGAACCTATGTGCTTCATAGAGCGAAATAGTTTTTAGTTCCTTTAACATGCCAATAGTAGCCGGTAACCTTTTTATAGGAGTCTTATATAACAATAAATCTCTTAAATTACGTAGATTTCCAATAGAGTCTGGTACTTCCTCAACATTTGTCTCACTTAAGTTAAGAAAACTTAATGACTCTAGTTTTCCAATGGATTTAGGAATTACTGTCAATGACACGCATTTCTGCATAATTAACCTCTCCAATTTGGTGAGTGATCCTATGGAGTCTGGAAGCCGAGCAAGCTTTTTACACCCGTAAGCATAAAGACCCTCGAGTTTTGTCATAAATCCTTCTGCCAAAGGAATTTCCCTTAGTGAAGTCCCCTGTAGATTGAGATTCCTTAATTCCTCCATTGTACCTAGTTCTATTGGTAGCTGCTCGAGTTCTTCGCATCCATTTAAATTAAGGTATTTAAGTGTCTTGGTCAATCTACAAATAGATGGATGAATTCTCTTCAATCGTTTACAACGCAAAAGGTCCAACCTCTCCAACTCTTTGAATGTCGAGAAATCCGGAGTTGCTTTCAATTGGGAGCAATCTTGAAGTTCTAAGACTTTTAGCTTCTCTGCATGCTATGAATAATGAAAGACAATTAAATGGAGTATTTCTCTAATGAAAAGATAATTTCACATATATATATATATATATTTATGTGTGTGTGTATATATATGTATAGATACATAAAAATTCATTGTAAGGTAGTACCTTCATTTCACTCCAACCACCCCATCGCTCCGTGATATTACTCTTTGATAAGTTAAGAATCACTAAATTTTTGGGACGAAAACCAGTTGCCTTAAAATTTGGAGGACATCTGTACCACTGAAGCCATCTTAAATTTAAAAAATAATTCTTGAAATTTCCAACTAGATTTGCATCACTCATTCGAAGGAGTCTCAACTTCGTCAGCTTCCTGAATTGTTGATTTGTCAAACACTTTTCTTCTGACTTTTTAACTCCAGCAAGATTGAGGACTTCAATTTTTTCCGTTCCCTATTCAACAAAATATTGGAAATCATAAACTGGGAATAAGTCGGCTTTATAAAAGTACGAATGTATAAACGAATCAGGTGTCAATCAATTAAGGATAAACCATGGTTTGTTGTGGAGCAGGGTTAGAACAAGAGGATAGTCTTCTGTGGCCTTGCCCCGGATGTTTTATTTTACTTGGACTTTGGTAAAGTTGAATTGAGATCTTCTTATGGTGACCCAAAAGGCTACTTTTTTTTTTTTTTCCCTTTCCGTATTACTCATATATATATATATATATATATATATATATTCAATTGAGGTTTCATAAATAATATAAATAGATGTTAACAAACTCTTTTTTAGGAATCTTGGATATAAATTGGGAGGTTCTAAGAGTTTTTAAGATACTAAAAGGGAAAACTAGGATTGCACATATAAATCGGGTCTATTGAAGCAAAGCGATTACTTCTATGATAGGGTTGCAGTTATAATGTACTACACAGAGAAAAGGTTTACTATTGATAATTTACACACGGCCGACTCTGATTGTTTGATCTTTAGCCTTGGAATAATCAATGTATGATGTATGCTAGTAGACCAAATAAGAGGAGTAGATTTTATTTAGTGCACGTATTACGTATGATGATAATTGTGGAACTTGTGTTGGTTCTAGATGTTGAATTTTGTCTATAACGTTGAGATACTAGAGGATTGAAGTCTGAAATTTAGAAGAGGATCGGTACAAGATGTACGGTATGTAGTGTCGGGATTTCATTTCAATTCCTAGAGTGGGATTTCAGTAGTTCAAGACAGTTAAATTGTATCCTCAATCCATATTTGTTTTAGGTTGTCTTTCGTTGCTGTCACTGTTCAAAACAGGTTGGAGAGGTATATTTATGTTTCTCTTTAATGTATATCTGTATGTAGTTTTTGTAAAGATGTAATCAGGGAGTTTACTTAAACTGATGAGTTATCGATTTACACTGAAAGATTGTGCTATGCATTAAGAAAGATGCACAGAAGCAGAAGGCTGGATATGTTAATAATTGGTATACATGACATTTTCTTGTTGATCATAGAGGTAATGCATTCAATGTTGAGTTTTTAGCGACACAAAACAAGGCAATTTAGTGTTGTATTTTATATGCAGTTTAAATCAAATTTTGCAATGGAGATTCTATTAAACTGGAAGATTTGTAATTTGTAAGTTTTTAATTAAAAACCTTAATTTATTTTTGCTAAAGCAATTATAACCGAGAGGTATAAATATGAATCTTTCAATAAGATAGATTAGCTTTTATTCACGTCTTCTAAAATTGTGATATGCTAGAATTGGATAAAAAAAACCTTAATTTACTATTAGAATAAGATTTTGCAGTATGATGTAAATAAACAGCATCAAATATTCCTTGGTTATTACCTATTTCCGTAGTCCTTGACTCATAAGAAATTATATATGAGAAATTCACTAATTAATGAAACCATGCATTCTTTTGTTGGCACATTCAGGCACCCCTTTTGCTCTTTTAGATGGTGCGAAGTACCGCATGTGGTCGGCCACCAAGATGGCCCTTTTCGGCTTCTCATTTACTTATTTATTTATTTATTTTGCCTTTTGATTCCATCTTCTTTTATTGTTTCACTGTCTTTATAAAAGGTATAGTTTATAGAATGTCTAAAGACTTTTACTTCCAAAAAAATAAGTGTAAATACTCATCTTAAAAGATATAGGAAAAAAATATGTACTAAAAGTATACCTTTGGTTCTCAACTTCTTTCCTATTTAATAAAATTTTAATTTTTTTATCCATTTGAGTCATCAACTCTTTTTGTCTTTTATTTTTTTCTTTTTTTTTTGTTTAGGTTTTCAGCATTTTCACCATTTTACAAAAATAAGATTTTCACCAACTTTTGTAATAGTGTTAGCTTCTAAATGATCTTAAGATTGATGACCAATGTGGCTTTGATTCACATAAGTTTTTGTAGCCCTTTTTCTTTTTTTCTTCTTTTTTTTTGTACTTTTTAGTTTATTGTGTAACTTAATATATTTAAGATTATTTTTTAATTTATTATGTAATTACATATATAAATTTTTATTGTTTCATCATATTATTATTTTTTACCAATCAAAAGCTTGAGAGATGGATGAAAATTTTGGAGGAGTTATTGAAAGTTTTATGTTTATAAAAGTGGGGAAACATTGAGAAGGAAAAATAAAAAATTAAGAACTCAAATAGAAATATAAGTAAAATCCTCATGAGGCAACAATTTAATTTAATTAAATTTTGAGACTTTTTACCTCGTAATAAAGTTGAGTGGATAACCCTATCATTATCATATAAGGTATCCAATTCCAAGTAAGTAAAGAAAGTCACAAGATAAGTTTTTTGCAACAATTTTTTGAAACATGCTTCCACATGGTAGGGTATGAGCATGACATTAAAGTATCTTATACATCTTAAAACCTATATTTTAAAGTATATAGAGTACTAATTTCAGGGTTTCTTATACCTACCTTGTAATATTAATTGAATATTACTAAAAAGGAAAAAAAATTAATATTATTGCATTTTTTGAACCTTATGAAAATAGCAACAAAGCCAAGTCTATGAGAAACCCTTAAGACTACACGCTCTTGTATCTATTGTCTTGTTCCTCTCTCTTGTTCTTTTTTTTGTTTTTTTTTATGCTATTACCTTCCTCTTTTATCAACCATAATCTAAAAATGTATCAAAAATATTTTAGTTCATAACTTATCTTCCAATATTTTTTATTGGAGTCACTTAATACGTTTTTTGTATTCTACATATAACAATATTATGATTTAATAAAACTTTTATTTTGATGATTTAGAAAGGAGAAAAATAATAATAATTTAGCATGACCCAACTAAGTATTGAACGTTTTCGATTATGAGAGTGTTCTTTATTCTACTCACTAAAGCATCATATTATTACGGTTAAATGTGATGCAAATATAAAAACCTTTTAAATTTTTTGTTTGCACAAAATTTTGGAAGAACATAAAGTACAAAAAAAAAATGTAGGTTTCACAAAAATTTTGGAACCCATAGAATTTACATATTACAAGGTATAAGATGATTCTTAAATACCACAAGATAGATTTTGAATATAAAAATTTTAGAATCTATACCTATAAAGTGAGTATGAATACAGTGTCCTACTCTACTTATTTTGTACCCACTTACCCTTACTTCTAAACATTATGATGGTAGTTACAATTCTCCCCTTCAATTTTTAATGGGCTATTCACCATGTGATATTTCGTGTCATTTATAATTGCATAGTACGGCAATAGGTATCAAACATTGTTTAAACCAGTAAAAACCAAAGATAACATATGATATTAATGTTAATTTTAAAAATTAATGAGAATAGTTATGGACCCAATTTATTCCTCTCTCTCCATCATATTTTTATAGATATAACTCCTGTCTCCTATTGTTATAATGTGGCTCGTGAGTTAAAATAAATAAATAAATATATATATTAAAAAAACCATGCACTTTTTAGCGAAAATGAAAGAGAAAAAACATTTTTACCTGATTTATTTCTATGACTTCCAAAGCTTCCTCTTGATCCCATAGTATGCTGCGTTTTCCAGGTAGATCACGACTCTGTTCCCTTACGATTTCCCGTCCAAGTAATCTTAATTGATCGTGCATAATTATCCCATTTCTACGTTCACTTTTTATTAAGGATAAGGACTTAAGAACTTCAATTCCAGATTTGGGATAATATTTACAATCATCCCACATATACAAGAAATATTCGAGTTTACCCCAAGATGAAAAAAGGTTGGCAATATCGAGAAATATTTGCTGTTGCTCGTAATCCAAGGCATCGTAGCTTATTTTCAACTTTAAATGCACCTGGGCATGAGGTATCTCTTTCAATTTTTTCAATGTCTCTTTCCAAATATCCATGTCCTTACCCAGTAAAAAAGAACCGATGACCACAATTGCTAGAGGGAGGCCTCCAGTAGTCGATACAATATCTCGTGCAATGGCGCCCAGTTCACCACAACGAGAGTCCTCTCTCTGTAAAGCATGCTTGCAAAATAGTTGAAAAGATTGATCGAAGTTGAATTCTCTTACCTCATAAATCAGCTTCACATGACATGGTTTCAAGACATCTAGGTTCCTGCTAGTGACTATTATTATGCTTCCAAGTCCAAAACAGTCATGTCTTCCCATCAATCCATCCAATTGATCCCTTTGCTTAACATCATCAAGCACAAGGAGGACTTTGGTTCCTCTAAATGTATTTTTGATGATACAAGTTCCTTCATCAGGATGGTATATATCTTGTGGCCACTCCTTTTTTAAAATGCTGGATATTAGTTTTTTTTCCAGTTGTTGCATCGGTGTTTCACGAACAATTTCCAGGAAACTACAAAACTGGAAGTGGCTGGTTAATTGGTTGTAGAGATATTTGGCCAAAGTTGTTTTCCCGATACCGCCCATGCCATGGATTAACACAACCTGAACATCATTGGATGATTTTTCATCAACCATCTTCATAATCTCCCTTGCTTGTTCCTCAACGCCGACCAAATATTCTGGAACAACTAGGGTGGTTTTATTCAGGTCGATTAGTACCTTTTCCACAACCTGCTTAATCAATTTTCCTTCGTACCTACATGCCATGTTTCAATGTAAATTTTAGTATACAAACATAGAAGAAAGTAATATCTTGAAGATAAAGGGGGAAAAGGAAAAGCTCTTACCCATCGGCATTATCCTTTAATTCGAACGCTTTTAAGTATGCAACTTTTTTCAAAGCTTCCTTCCATTCTTCGACAGTCTTGCCACTATGTTTTTTCTTTAGCAAAGAAAATCCCCTTCCAAAACCACCGGTTTGGTGACGCACGTCTGATGGGTCAACATGATAAAAGATGGGTATGATGATTTGGCCCAGAGTTTCTTTGCATTTGAGGATTTGGACAAGTTCAAGAAGGCACCACTTACTAGAAGCATAGTTTGGAGAGATGATTGGTATTGAAATCTTGGAATTTTGGGTTGCAGCAAGTAGGTTAGGGTGAATTTCCTCACCGATGTGGAGTTCCTCACTATCTCTAAAAACACAAACCCTTGCACCTACTAATCCATGATAGAGATTATCAGCGAAAGTTTTACGGGTATCTTTACCTCTAAAATTCAGGAAGACTTCATAATTTTGACTAAGAGGAAGAACGACGGATGGTGTTGCTGCTGCCGCCACTGGAGTTGTATGATCTCCGTTTCCACCAACATTATTTCTTGAAGAGTTCTCTTTCTTTCTCAGAAAGTTTAAACTGGCAGATAAATGCATCCCTGCTAGGATTGCTACCACCGTCCACACAATTGATATTACGTCGAGCTCCATATTTTGATGGGAAATTTGATCCTCGTCTCGTGGATGATCTGAGTGACTTTCGTCAAAGAAAACCCGAAGCTGGAAGTGAAGGAGCGCTAGAAAGGTAATGTTTGAGTGATGCGAGACTTAGGCGAGTTAATTGGTCAGTATTTGAAGTTCTTTTCAGCTACTCACCGCCCTGTGGAAACGGCAAGGAAACTTCCTGTCTATTTAACGATGCAATCTGTATAGTTAGTGGAAGAAGGAGAAGGGGACGGCTGGACTAGCAACCTGTGATTTGACGATGACAGTAGTTGTTCGTCTACTTAATGAGAAAATGGGTCCACTTTAATAATAAAGAACAAAAGAATGCGATAGACCGATAGAATATAGCTAATGAGGTGGAAATTCCAGCCACTCTATAAGCCATACATATACAATATATATAC
This sequence comes from Lumnitzera littorea, assembly GCA_024138015.1. NCBI lineage: Eukaryota > Viridiplantae > Streptophyta > Magnoliopsida > Myrtales > Combretaceae > Lumnitzera > Lumnitzera littorea. The sequence continues at coordinate 114,317,000 of JAMXBB010000002.1, read as the reverse complement.
GTCTATCAATTTAAAAAAAAAACAAAAACTACTTACCTCATCATAAATTATATAAAAAAATTGTTAAAATATCATTATTATATCGCATATTGAAAATGTGATATTAACATTTATATACCATAGTAATATGACATAAGTATAAATATATTAATATCACATCTTTTAAGATACGATAAGTATTATACTAATATTTCATTTTAAAAATACAATATTAATACAAATAAAAATGTTGCATCTTCAAAATACCACATAATAATAGTATTTTGATAATATTTTTTATCTAATTTGTATTTGTATAATATTTGTTAATATTAATAGTAGACATGTAAATTTCCCTAATATATATTCTTGACGTAGCAAAGAGAGATATATGTTGAACCCATATTATGGAATCCTACTCTCTAATTGCTTGCAAGAAATAAATAAATAAATATATATTGTAATATATTTTATCAATTTTCTTTTAGTTGAGAATAGCTTTATAAATAGAAAATATACTCTTGAATATAAGAAACATTTTTCTATCAAAAGAATATACTAATGTTTCTTAGAAAACGAATAATAAAGTTTTTTTTTTAAATGGAAAGTCTTTTTCTTTATTAGTCTATATAAATCTTCTAACTATGAAGCAATGATTTTTGCATCCTACTTGGGGCATGACTGATTAGGTTGTGCTTTGGGCATTGTAGGCACTTTCGACACTTTGGCTTTTTCGTCCTACTTCATGGTAGGCCAATAATACCCTAACCGTAACGCCTGGAGGTAGAGGGCGTAAGACTGAATGTGATTACTGCATACTCTAGCGTACAATGCTTCCATGACATGTAACCTTTCTCTTTCTCGGAGGCATCAGAGCAAGGGGAAGCTAACTTTCCTACGATATAAGATACAATTGACCAATGTATAGTTGGTGGCATAATACTAAAGCATCTTTTGCCTCTCTCCTATCTTTTGGGAAGATACCTTACTCTAAGTAACTTGGGATAGGATTCATCTAACTCGGCTCTAGTACTATTGTGGTCAATTCCAAAACTTGTGCCAAGGTTGAAGTTATACTTTTTTCCAATAGGTAATCTATGAAGATTTTGCTATCCTTCACCTCGGGCTTCTATATGCTAGTAGAGGCGAGCTTGGATAACCAATCTACTATTGAATTCTCTAATCGAGGGATCTTCCTGATGTCCCACAACAGGAATTCCACTAGGAGGCTTTTCACTTTTTCAAGGTACCTAGCCATAATGTCTTCCCTGGCCTTATATTCATCTTAGACTTATGGATGACAAACATAGAGTCCAAGAAGATCCACAAATGTTTGGCATCGATCTTCTTGGTAAGCTTAAGACCAACGATGAGTGCCTCGTATTCGAATTCATTGTTGCTAGAATCGAATCTAAACTTAAGGGCATAGCATATAGTGATCTTATGTGGGCCAGTCAAAATAAGGCCCATGCCTCTACCCTACGATGATAAGAATCAGCCCCCGATTATATCCAAGTCGAGGCAAACCTATTCTAAGCTGAAGCCTATTAATGCTTACCAAGGTCGAGCTACAGCTAGAATGATAAGAGAAAGAAAGATAAACACTCGGCATCAAATCTATCATCGGTAAAGGTGTCGAAAAACTGTAAGGTTGAGTACTCTAGACTAAAGAACCACTCGGTAAAGCACCAAGAGACTTGTGTTGACTAATTCTAAGACTCAGCAATTATGGGTCGACTTCTCTTATGTCTTGACCAAGCAACGCGAGACTTCAAAGACTCCTTCCCAAACTCGTACATCTAACTGGCAACCCTGTCCGGTTCAAATACTACTCCATCCAGGACATGCCGAGTGACTGCATGCTGACTTTCCCTAGAAGATGTACAATTTTGTATTCTTATACATGTTTTCCTTTATTTTATTTATGGACCCAATTCTTTAGGGTTTAAGGCTTTGTACATTATTTATAGTTTTGTCACTAGGGTTTAGGACTTGCTATAAAGAGCAACATCTGTAAACCACATAGAGATAGAGGAGATCATACGTTAATATAGAGAAGTATATTCCTACATATTGGAATCTTTCCACTTTCAAGCAAGGCTACTCTCGAGCTAGCAAAGCTTGCGTTTGTTGGATTATTGAGTGTTGATTAACAACCTCTTTAATCTTTCATGCGTTCTTATCAATCTTGACCCTAAGATGCGTTCTTATCAATCTTGACCCTAAGATTATGGTAAACCTTGCATTTAAACCAGTTAATGAGTTACATCTAACCTTTATTTGAATCTCGAGCGACATTTAGTGTTCATAAGTTATATCGAACCCCATTTCAAGCTCGAACCACTGATTGTATTTGTATCTTAGTGTGTAATATCCATATACATCTACACTCAAAACCCCTATTTTACTTCACGTTCTTCATACCCGCTCGAATCCACGAATACCCATTCTGTTCATTCGACCCGCTTCTGTATCACCTTACTCAGTTGCCTTTTGATCCTCATCATATTGGTATCAGAGCTTTGGAGAGACACACGTGCTAGTATTCTTCAAAGTTTGTTTAAACATTTCAACATCTATTCATAGTCATTTTGTAACGTAGTGTGTTGTTTGTGTTCTTAGTAGTCATAGTATTGTACTACTTGTACTGAGTTATACAGTCGAGCAGCAGTAATTTCGATAGTTGATTTTTAGTGTTTGTTGGTTATGGGTAGCTATAGAAGCCGAGTAATGGTTGTTTCTAGGTTATTGTAATTGTGTTTTGTTGTTTGTTCAATTTTCTGGCAAATTACTAAATGAATAAGAATGTTGGAGGATAATGTCAACAACACTGGTGACAGTCCTTGTGGAAGCTTGAGGCGACATGTTGACAACTTAGAATACCGAATTCAGAATCTTACTGACTCTATCTAAGAACTCACTAGTTTAGTCAGAGGTTGTAGATGTGAGGGTTGAGAAAAAAAGAGGGAACAAACACCCACCAGTAGGAGTGGTTCCAATGAACTTGACAATGATGAGTGATAACTAAGAAGAGCTGCTGAGCTGAGAAGAAGAAAAGACTGACCCGATTCGAGAAGAGGTAATGACAAGAGTGTTAAATTTGAGTTGAACCAAGGAGCATGGAGAAGAGAACCGAGGCTAAGAAGAGATGTGGCCGTATACAACTCCAACAGAAGTGGTCAAATCGAAGTGACTCGACCAATTCGGAATGTAAGGGATGAACCTCAAGCACCTAGCCGAGGATTTGACAACATCAAGCTGAAACTGCCGACTTTCGGTAGCAATAGCCGGCCTGAAGAGTTCCTTGACTGGGTTCCCCGAGTCAAGAAATTGTTCGAGTGCGATAAGTATGATGGTCAAACAAAAGTTAAGCTAACTTCACTATCCCTTGTTGAATATGCGAGTCTTTGGTGGGATAAGTCAGTTACCAAGCGAGATGCTGAAGAAGAAGAACTAATCAGAACTTGGAGGCTTATGAAACAATTAATGAATCAATGCTTTGTGCCGACCTACTTTAAGCAAAAGATGCTCCATGTGTTCTAGCACCTGATACAAGGTCGAAATACTGTTGAAGACGAGATGTGAGATTACCAAGCCACAAGACCACATCACTGCTAGATTTCTAAATGGACTCTAAGATGACATTGCCGACATAGTTAAATTACAGTCATTCAACTGTTTAGATGAGCTAATCAATTTAACATTAAGAGTAGAAAGACAAAGGAGGAAGAGGAATCAAAGGCCGAGTAGCCAACCTCAACAAGGCAGCCCTAAGCCTAAGAGGTATGCCGAAAGAAAAGGCCTAAAGAAGAAGATAGAAAGAGGCGAGTCTAGCCGACTAGTCTAAACCAAGAAGAAGTTTGCCAAGAAAGAAAAGGCACTCGGCAACAAGGCTTAAGAGGTGAAATGCTTCAAATGCTTAGGTTATAGGCACATTGTGTCCCAATGCCCGAATAAGAGAGTCATAGTCTTAAAGGGCAAAGGGCAAAGGGCTCGAGGCTCAAATCAAGAGTTAAAGTGACAAGAGCTCAGAAGACCAGCTGATAGAAGAAGATGTCTATGCCAAGGATTTAGATAAACTCTTGGCTATGGCAACACAAGCTGACCTAAAGGCAAATCCCAAACAAAGGGAAAATTTATTTCATATGTGGTGCCTAGTGAATGGCAAGACCTGTTCCTTGGTTGTCAATGGAGGTAACTACACCAACATCATTTCTACCGAGTTAATAGAAAGGATGAAATTGCCGACCTACCTATACCCTCGACCTTATGGATTAAAATGGTTTAATGACAAGGGTATGGTCTATACACATAAAAGAGCACATATAACATTCAAGGCAGGACAATACAAGGATGAGATCAACTTCGACGTAGTGCTTATTAATGTTGCGAATCTATTTCTTGGCCAACCATGGGTGTTTGATCAGAAAATGATCCATAATGGATTCCTTAACACTTATACTACTCGGAAGGAAGGGAAGAACTATCTCTTAACCATGATGAGCATTAAGGAAATCTAGAGACACTCAGCATCCATGGTAAAGTGAAAAGGGAGAAGGAGCTTATTCGGTATCCTAGCCCATGCTCAACACTTAACGTCGAGGACAACTTCCTTTCAGACCCGCGGTAATAATGGGAATCAGCCTCCGACTATATCCAAGCCGAGGCAGACCTATTTGAAGCCGAGGCCTATCAATGCTTACCGAGGCTAAGCTACAGCCAGAAGGATAAGAGGAAGATAAACATTCGGCATCAAGTCTATCATCAACCGAAGTACCAAGAAACCGCAAGGCCGAGTACTCGAGACTAAAAAGCCACTCGACATAGCATCAAGAGACTTATGTCGACTGATTCTAGGACTTAACAATTATGGGTCGACCTCTCTGGTGTCTTAGCCAAGCTACGCGAGACTTCAAGGACTCCTTCCCCAAACTAGTACATCCAACTGCTAACCCCATCCGGTTTGGATACTACTCCATCCAAGACATGCCGAGTGATTGCATGTTGACTTTTACAGTAAGATGCACAATTTTGTACTCTTGTACATGTTTTCCTTTATTTTATTTATGGGCCCAATTCTTTAGGGTTTAAGACTTTATACACTATTTACTGTTTTACTACTAGGGTTTAGAAATTACTATAAATAGCAATATCTATAAACCACATAAAGATAGAGGAGATCATACGTTAATACAGAGAAGTATATTCCTACATATTGGAATCTTTCCACTTTTAAGCAAGGCTATTCTTGACCTAACAGAGCTTGCATTTACCGAATTATTAAGTGTTGATTAGGCTCTTTAATCTTTCCAGCATTTTTATCAATCTTGACCCTAAAATTGTGGTGAACCTTTCATTTGAATCGGTTAGTGAGTTGCATCTAACCTTCATTTAAATCTCGAGTGACATTTAGTGTTTATGAGTTGTATCGAACCCTATTTTGAGCTCAAACCCCTAATTGTGTTTGTATCTTGGTGTGTGATCTCCATACACATTCACACTTAAAACCCTTATTTTACTTCATGTTCTTCATACCTACTCGAATCTATGAATACCCATTCTATTTGTTCGACCTACTGTTGTATCACCTTACTCAGTTGCCCTTTGATCCTCATCATACGAAGTGGATGATTCATCGACGTGGAGAGTCCATACCGGTTTGTCATTGCCCAGTAGTGCTTCCTCTTCTCATGTGTATTCTACCACGAAGTCGGTTAGCACCTATGCCTTATAAGCCATTTGTAGATGATACTAGATTCCATACGCACTCAATTCCATTGTGTACTTCATCATCTGTCCAAATACGTCAGGTTTCTACAACATAATGTACAGTGGCTAATCCATAAGTACGATTACCTGGTATACCTGCAGGTAGGGCCTTAGCGGTCATGCTATGATAATGATGATCGAGGCAAAATTTTTTGCCTGGGTGTACATGACCTCAGGCCCTTATAGTATATGGCTAACATAATAGATTAGCCTATATTCTCTTCCCTCTACTCTGATTAGCATAGAAAAGAGCGTCCAATCACTTACGACTAGGTACAAAAATAGTTTCTCCCTATGGACAAGCTTGGAGAGGATCGATGGATATGCGAGGAAGTCTTGGAGCTACTGAATGGCAGTAGCATACTTCGGAGTCCATTCAAAACCTTTTAGGTTTTTCAAGATTTTAAAGAACTTAACGCTTCTAGCGCACTCTTTGACATGAATCTACTTAAGGCAGCCACCATGCCAATGAGTTTCTGTACGTCTTAGACTGAGATTGGAGGCTTCATTCCCCTGAGGGCAGTGATCTTCTCGGGGTTGGCCTCGATACCTCTCTGTATTACCAAAAAGCCAAGGAACTTGCTAGATTCAATGCTGAAGACACACTAAAGGTTTAGCTTCATGCCGTACGTATGCATCTGATCGAAGGCTTCTTAGAGATCCTTGACACAATCAACCAACTTCTAACGCTTAACGATCATATTATCAACATACGCCTTCATATTGCTCCCGATCTAGAGCTTAAACAGTTTTGTCACCATTCATTGGTACGTAACCTAAGCGTTTTTTAGTTCGAATGGCATTATAGTATAGCAATACGTGCTGTAATCGGTAATGAAGGAGGTATAGACTTTGTCCTTTGGGTCCATTTTGATCTAGTTGTACCCCAAGAAGGTGTCCATAAAGCTTAGTAGAGCATATCCCAATGTAGAATCGACAAGCTAATCAATCCTCGAGAGGAGGAAATAGTCTTTAGGGTAAGCTTTATTGAGGTCGGTGTAATCGACGCACATTCGCCACTTCTTATTATTCTTCTTTACTAGTATCATGTTAGTTAGCCAAGTCGAGTACTTTTCTTCTCTTACGAAGCTGGCCTTAAGAAACTTCTACACTTCGTCCTTAATTGTGGCCTACCTTTCTAAAGCAAAATGCCTCTTCTTCTGTTTGACAGGCTACGCTATAGTATCGATGTTGAGGCTATAGGTCGCTAGGTCGAGGGATCTTCTAGACATGTCTAATGCCAACCAAGCAAAGCTATTTGAATTTGCCCATAGGAAGGCGATGATATCCTTCGCTTCAGCTAGAGTCTCGATCTTGACTTTCATGGTCTGTTCAATGAGGTTCCAATCTAGACATCTTCTGTTTTCTCTCTAAGCTCACCCCTCTCAGCCAGCCTCTCCTGCGAGCCTGTTTCTAAGGCGAAGACACCATCTCCTTTGGCCGCCCTAATGTACAGCTCTCGTGAGAGCTTTTGATCACATTTACATACTCCTACCCTAATTGGGGTTAGAAATTTAGCCTTCAAATGAAAGGATGATGTGATCACCCTAAACGCATTCAGGCTTGGCCTTCCTAAGAGTGCATTATAGGGGGAAGGGCAACCAATTACAACAAACTCTATAGGTCGTTGCGCCATGTGGTTGTCATCATTAAGTTCCATGTCTAATGTGATGATACCCTTGGCTTAGACCGTAATTCCATTGAAGCTGATCAAATTATGGTAGTATGGCTTCATTTTTACTAGTAATTTCTTCCTCATCCTCTTGTATGTATGGAGAAAGAGTACGTCGATAAAGCTGCCAATGTCTACTATAATCTTGAAGACCTTAAATTTTAAGATCCTCACCCTTATCACTAGGGCATCTTGATGGGATGTATTAACTCCTTCAAGGTCTTTGTCGGAGAAAGAGATAAAAGTATCTAACTTCTGTCTCTTCTCTCTTCCAGCCAACACCTCTAATTGGGCATTAACCGAGTTACTAGTACTCGGCCAGCTCTTGGGGTATGGGCCCCCCATGATTACATTTATAATGCCATTAGGGGTGCAATCACTGCGAAAGTCGTTGTTCTGCTTGGTATGGGAGTCCTTGGTCCATCGCCTCTGAAGTGCCCTATCTCTATCATTGTTAAAATAGTTATCATTCCTTCGATGGGCTACATATTCATTGAAGAAACCGCACTAAATGGCATATTCTAGGGTGTTTTTCAACTTGAAGTACTTGTCAGTTGTATGGCCATAGTCTTCATGGAACTGATGGTATTTATCAGAGTTCCGACGACTAAGGTTCCCCAACATTTTCTACGGCCTCTAAATTGAATTCCAGTGCTTCACTTCGAAATAGACCTGAGCAATGGGTCTATTCAGGGGCATTTACTAGGTGTAAATGAAAAGAGGGAGCAGGTCATGCTTGGACCAGCGCTTCTTCTTCCTAAAGCTCTCCCCTTTTAGTCTACTTCGCATCTTACTGCTAAGGCAATCCTTTATGGGAAATTTTTCTTTATGCCATTTTCCTAATCTATATATTTCTAGGCTTTGTTCCAAAAGTCGACTAAGGTCTTCAGCTTGCTCTTCGGAAGCGATCACAAGAAATCCCATAAAGGTCGGATGCCGAACCACATGGCATGGACAGTAACTCCTTTGTCCAACTGAAGGATCTCAACCACGACATTACTCAACCAGGCCATGTAGTCGCGTAGAGACTTGCTTTTACCCTGCCTTACGAGGTACAAAGACAACGTGTCCTTGGATGGGGGCTTACTAGCCCTAAAGTGGAGGTTAAATTTTCATGCCAACTCATTAAAGGAGCTAATGGAATCGTTAGGGAGGTAGTTGAACCACGTTCAAGCTACCTTCCTCAAAGTGCTTAGGAAGGCCTCGCACATTATAACATCTCTATGACCATAGAGGTTCATAAGGATGCGGAAGTAGAGAAGATGGTCATCAGGGTCACTTATACCATCATACTAGTCTAAGGACAATAGTCTGCCATTAGGAGGCAACACTTTATCTTGGAAGCCTCTAGTGAAGGAGGTCTTATTGTTGGCAACCAGCCCGGCGCCGCTAGCAACCTTGCTCCCCTGCTGCTCGGAAAGCCTCCTTACCATGGCACAAAGCTCGTTTAGGTCGACATCATCTACCAAGTGAGCTCAATGTGCAACTGAGTGAGCCTGCACTTCTTGCGAGTCAACTTCTTGATCATTCCCAGTCAGAGCTTAATCACGGATGGTCACGAACCTTATTGGCTATTGCAGCAAGCGTGGATCAAGTTGCTGATCCCTACCATTCTGTTGCTGTTGGATATTGTTTTACCTAGTGCAGGCATCCGAAGCTTTGGGGGGGTAAGTTTATGCGCTATGTCGCTTTGCTTCTTCTAAGCGAATGCGAAGTAGCCTATTTTACGCAACATATTCTTCAACCAAACGTTCCATGTGCTCCAAGTACTCCTCCAGCATAGCCCTCGAGAGGGGTTAATTACCCCCAGGTTGGTTATTTACCAACTGTTGGTTCTCCTATTCGTCGTGTTGAGACATAATGTTAAAGGAATTGTTTGTAGCATATGTGTTTAATGTGTTTGAGATATGAAGTATAAGAATTCAGTTTCCCACAAACGATGCCAAATGTCGTCTCTAAGTTTTTGCAAGTTGGTGTTAGGGCGCTACATGTAGAAGGTCTGCAAAATAATACACTATGAGGAAATGCCGATACTTAAGTTAGCATAAGGTTTTTAAGAGTAAAAAGTAATTTGAAATAATATGCAAGCTTGATAAGTAAAGTCTAAAGAGATTTACTATTGGATAGTGACCTGATATTTATAATAGAGTAGAGCCGACAGTTAAGGGTCAATTAGTAAGAGAGATCTTCTCTCGCAATACAGGCTTAAGGCTTAGGCCCACATGGCAAGCCTCAGGCCACAAGATGCATCGAATTCAATCGAACTTGAGAGGTCCATGTCCAAAGTGACCTGTCAACACACATTCACTGTTGTAGCAAAGAAACCGTTGATCATTTCCATGTAGACTTAAAGATAGAGGTCTTGGTTATGGGTCAATGTTGAAGCAATATTGTATCAAGTGAAAGAGTCTTGGTCTTTAGCAATATTGTATAACAAAGTATTTCCCCTAAGGAAAAGGGGTTTACTTAAATAATAAAAAACACGAGAATATGTATAACCGCCTACCCATATGAGATGAAAATTCCCATAGAATCTTAAACCCATTGTTTCAAAAAAAAAAAAAGTTCTTAATATATATATTTTTTATTTCTTTTATTAATAGGCAAAGAATAGCCTTATAGATAGTGAGTATATTTTCTTGTAAAACATTTTTCTATCAAAATGAATATCTTCACATATTTTATAAAATGATTATACATTTTTCAAATAGAAAATCAATTTCTAAATTAGTTCATATAAATCTTCTGATTATAAGTAGTGATTTTTATTAGAATCAACCTATAAATTATGTTTTAAATGTAAAATGACTACTAAGAAACATTAAAAACTCATAACAGTATATTCACTGCTGTTGCAACAATCTCATTTCCAAGTGAAATTAAGATAATCTTGGTCATGAGTCAATGATAAAGTATTTTATTAAGTGATTTTCCATTATCAATATTATATCAATTATTTTATTGGGAAAATGGGTCCACTCTTATAATAAAGAACAAAAGAATGCAATACACCATTTAATAAGAAATGCAATATATACCTTTAATAAGATGAGGGGTTATATATGTGGGACCCGTAATATGGAATCTTGACCCCAATTGCAGAAAAAAATAATTCTATTTTTTTTATTTGTTAGGCCATGAATATCCTTTTGAATAGAAAATATACTTCCTTATTAGAGAAACATTTTTTTCGGCTATTCACAATGTGGAAACAACAGAGAAATTTCCTTCTTATTTCAATTGAGAAACTTAGCTTGTCGATTCATTCATCTTTAGACAAGAAAATGCAACTTGCATTGCTTGTGGAATTGTTTGTTCAATTATTGAGAAAATAGGTCCATTCTAACAATAAAGGAGACAAGAATATGATGCACCCATAAGAGAAGCTGAATGAGGTGAAAATTCAAACTATTCAATAAGCCACGAAATATATAACTTTTAACACGACAAAGGTGATATTTGTTGTGTGGAATACAGAATACTAGGTCCCGTGTGTTTGGAGAAAAAAATATTTTTTTTATAATATATTTTTCCTATTGTTTTTATTTTCTAGGCTGAGAACAGCCTTTTAAATAGAAAATATACTTATTTATAAAAAGAAACATTTTTCGATCAAGAGGGATTTCCTGACATTTTTTAGAAAATGACTAACATTTTTCAAAAGAGAAAATCATTTTCTTAATTAATCTATAGATCTTCTAGATTTTTACTGGAATCAATCTATAAATTATATTTTAAATGTAAAAAGACTATTAAAACATTAAAAATCTACAACAGTATATATACTGGTTACAAGAGAGCAACCGCTCATACGTGGACTTAAGATAGAGATCTTGGTCATTGGTCAATAATGACGTATTTTTATTAAGTGATAATGTATTAGCTTTTCCAGTTTATGAAATATCATATGAAGTATTTGGCAAATATATAAAGATTTTAATGAGAAAATGGGAACACTCTAATAACGAATAACTAAAGAACGTGGATTTATCTATAGTCCTATTCTTTTTTTTGGAATTAGTACTACTATTTATCTCATTAATTATCTTTAAATTTAAATTATTGAACAAACTATAAATTTAATAATTCAGATAAATACAATACATGTGAAAATTTGTAACCGTTTAATAAGCCATCCAATATATATACCTTTGACATCATGAAGGTTATATTTTTGGAATCTTAGACACTTATTGCCGAAAATATATATATATATATATATCTATTTCTTTTATTTATTAAGCTGTGAATAGTTTTTTAAATATATGTAAGTGTTATTTACACATAACGTATAAATATCAATAAAATATTGATATAAATATTAATGATAAAAATAATTTTTAAATTTATTATCATGTGTAATTTACATATTATATATATGTTAATATTTTATTGATATTATATATATATATATATATAAAGACAACAAATTATAACAGTATATTCACTGTTACAGCAGAGCAACCGCTGGTCATTTCCATCTGGATTTAATAAAGGTCTTGGTCATAGTTAAGTGATGAAATATTTTATTTATTGATAATGTCCGGGTCTTTTCCTTTGTCAATGTCATATTAAGTATTTTATTTTCCTTTGCCTTTGGAGTGGGTGAAATGAAGACCATTTGCAATGGTTGGTTAGTGCGGAAGAACGTAGGCATTGTGGTAATTTACAATTTTCGTTACGAATAAGACAGATTTCGATTACCATTTAGGTTATGTTCAAGTTTAATAATGGGGGAAGGCTGAAAACAAAAAAAGTTGAATTATTGGATAAATATCAAATTTAGTATTTTAACTTTGCTATTATTATAATTAAGTACCTAAAATTTTAAAATATTAATTTACTACCTTCAAACTTTTCCAGGTGGATTATAGTATCTAGATTAAGTAGTTAATTATAAAAGTGGTTAAAATTTGACTAATTAATTTAAAAGTAGACAATGATTGAGTAACAAATTGCTTTTTTAACTTTCAAGTAATTAATTATAAAAATAAAAAAATCATATAATAAATACTTAATTATCTAAAACCTAACCTTTAGAAAGCGACTCCAAGGTTGAGGGTATGGTATCCCTAGTAGGTTAAAGAGCGAAAGAATCTTACAATGAGAGAGTGGGACGGACAAGGTTTGTTTAATCGGAATACATAAACTCTCGGAATATTATAATTTAGAATTGGACAGATGGATCTCCACCTTTGGTGATTGGTGGCATGTGTCACGGGCAGATTCCGTCGCTCGACCCCGTGCGGCACTTAGCGTTCCTGACCTCACTAAGGAAGGCTAAGTCAGCCTGTAATACGCTCACAATGTTAGAGAGAGAAAGTAGAGAGAGAAACTCTGATAGTATACTGTATTCACTCAAATAACTTGTGTGTTACATCTGAGGGGAATACCCCTATATATACAGAAAGCCTTTACAATCTAATGGTTAAGATCAATTCGATCTAATGGTTACAATTGATTCCCAACTACTACCTTCACCTACCTCCACCTACTACTATACAAGATTCTGGACTCTTCTGGAACCTTCTAGAGCTTTTCATCATCTATAAGCTTTTAGTGGGCTTGGGCTTTCGTCTTTGGGCCTTAGGAACCTCCTAAGAATGGCCCACTTCGGGAGGTCCGTAACATTCTCCCCCGCTCAATCCGGCGACGCCCTCGTCGCTCCTTCATCGTAGAATTGTCGAATCTTGTTTTTAAATTGCCACAGTGTTTCGGCTAGTGCCCAACTGGCCTCACTCTTTGGTCTTCCCTTCCATCTTACCATATACTCATATCTGGAAGTTTGTCCACGTCTCTTCACACGCCTATCAGCTACGATGCCTTCCACTTCCTTGTCAAATGAATCCCGTACTCCTATTGGGGCCCTTTGTGATATAGCTCTTATAGGGTCTTCCTCATCTTTGTAGAATGGTTCTAACATGCTCATGTGGAAAACCGGGTGGAATTTCAGTTTGGATGGAAGTTCCAACTTGTAAGATACCCGCCCCACTCGTTTCACAATTGAGAATGGACCCTCGTAGCGACTCATTAGACCTTTATGTAGTTGTCCCTTCGTACATTGTATCAAATGTAACTTAACAAGCACTTGGTCACCTACCTGATATTCCATCGGCCTCCCCTTCTTGTCTGCCATCTTCTTCGTTCCCTTGATAGCTCGGCCTAAGTATATCCGAGCTAAGTCGTGATTTTCTCGCCATTCCCTTGCAAATTTATAGGTGGGAGGGCTGGACCCCGTATATCCTATTGCCAATGTATGAGGAGTTAAGGGTTGCCTTCCTAGGACGATCTCGAAAGGACTCTGTCCGATGGACTCATTCTTCTGTAGATTGAAAGAGAGCTGTATGACATCCAATAACTTAGACCAGCCCCACTGACTTGTACTTACAAGGTGCCTCCAAACTTGAAGGCAATATACTACAGCTATCTTTTCCTTCTCATCTCCTGGGTATCGCCTCTCTGTATCGTTCAATGTTCGGTTCTCAAAGGCTATTGGATGGTTTTCCTGCATCAAAACCTCCCCAATGGCATAATCACCATCATCCATGCATACTTCAGATAATTCACCAAAATTAGAGGGCGTAAGAACTTGTTCTTTAATGACTGCTTCCTTCAGGGTATCAAATGCCTTCTGTCGATCTTCCTTCCATACCCATAAGACATCTTTCTTGAGTAAATCCGTTAAGGAGTTAGCCATTCGAGAGTATCCACATATTAAATTTTTGTAATAACTTACTAAGCCAAGAAATGCCTTCAATTTGGTAGGCTTAGTAGGTTCTTTCCATTCTCGAATGGCCTGTATCTTCTCTTCGTCCATTTTGATCTTTCCCTTTCCTACTATATGCCCTAAAAGGGTCACTTCTTTCTTTGCAAAGGTACATCTTTCCAGCTTTACATATGACTCGTTTTCCCTCAAGGCTAAGCAATTTATATGAAGATGCTCTAAGGGCTTTTCCATAGGCTTGCTATAATTCATGCTTGTAACGTAAGTGTTTTTGGACTCATCTCCATATCTCAGTTGTAGCTCCAATTTTGAAAAGTATCTTGCCTCTCCCCTTTGATCGAATAAGTCTGATACCAAAGGAATAGGATACTTATTCTTCTTAGTGACCTTATCTAAGGCCCTATAGTCAATATACACCTGGAGGGGCCTATTGTGTTTCTTCCGAAAGAGAACTGAAACTCCAAAGGGTGCTTTTGACGGTTGGAAGAATCCAGCTTCCAACAACTCCTTCAATTGCCACCTCAATTCTTTTAATTCTTTTGGGGGCATGCGATAAAGAACAGTAGCAAGGGCCTTGGTACCTGGTTTTAGCTCAATCGCATGATCCACTTCCCTTCTTTGTGATAGCTTCTTTGGCAACTCTTTAAGCATGATGTCTTTGAATTCTTCTAGCAACTCCCCCACTTGATGTGGAATTACCTCTTGATCCCCTGTCTCTTCTTCCCCCTTTAATGTAGTTAGGTACGTAGTTTCATTCTTCTTTAAACCCTTCGCTAGTTGCATAGCGGAAAGGAATTTTGTGGCTCGACCAGCTTTCCTCGTAACGGGCACCACACATTGAGAGTTGGTCTCGAGAATACATATACAGTCTGCACGAGGAACAATAAGTGCATCTATACGATCTAAGAATTCCATCCCAATCACAAATTCGAAGTCATCCATAGGTACTACTTCGATGGTTTCTTTCCCTTTCCACCCTCCCATATGGAGTTCTATCTCCCTGGCGACTCCAGTAGTAAGGACTTCCTTTGAGTTTACCGTCTTGAGCCATGTCTTGGTTTTCTCCACCTCTATTCCAATCTTACTTGCTGCTACATCGGAGATGAACAGATGAGATGCCCCTGTATCAATAAGGGCATTTAACTTCTTGCCAGCAACTATTACCTCAGTGTACATCAACCCTTTTCGCTTCTCCTGCATTTTCATAGCACTAAGTAGTCGTACCGAACCCAGTTTGGCCTCATCCTCTTCACTAGAGCTTTCATCTGCCATAATTGCTGCCAACCGCTCTTTCTTTGGGCATTCCCTAGCATAATGGGGCCCATTGCAAAAATAGCACTTCAATTCTCGAGGCTTCCATCGTTCCCCATCTTTTCCTTCACGAGTCCTTCCCCGATCATTATTCCGCTCTTCCATCTTAGGCTTCCCTCTTAAGGAACTCCCATTCCTTTCCTTCTCAACTCCCCCCTTCCACCTTCCTATTGGGATCTTATGTTCTGTCTTCTTGAACTCCGTTAGGCCTTCAGCAACTGCTATGGCCTTAGAGATGTCTTCTATTCCCCTTCGATCTAGCTCTAACTTTGCCCAAGGTTCCAGACCATCTAAAAACATCACTAGAGCGTCATCCTGGTTAAGGTCTGGGATCTCCAACATTAGTTCTGAGAATTCCTTCACATATTGCTTGATGTCACCCTTATGAGTTAGGTGACGCAACTTCACCTTCGCTTCTTTAGCAGCATTTTGGGGAGAGAACTGCCCCTTGATCTCATGTACAAAGCTAGCCCAAGTATTGATTTCGTTTGCCCTCCTACGCCACCATACCATAGCAGAATCTTTCAAATACATAGCAGCAGTACGTACCTTTTCGAGGTCATCCAGGATTCTTACAGCATTGAAATATTGTTCCATTCCCCAAAGGAAGTTGTCTACCTCCCGGGCGGATCGTATCCCATTGAAAGGTTCGGGCTTGGGGACATCGATCCTATGAGCAGACTGGATGGTCACTCCACTTACCATTACCGCCCGACATGCTGCTAGTTGGTTCTTAAGTTCTTCAATCTCCTGGCGCATGGCCGCCATTATAGCATCCATCTTGGCTTCATAACCTTCCTCCTTAGTTTCCAAAGCAATGACTCGAGCTTGGAGTACTTCATTCTTCCCCTCAATCATCTCGTCACGCTGCTTCAGCTCATCAATGGCTTGATTCAATGCTCCTTGCAACTTGCCTTGAAGTTCTTCCTCCATCTCTTCAAGGTTGCCCTGTGATTCATCGAATTGTTCCTTCGCTTCAGCAATGCTCAACTCCGCTCTATCCATCCTATTAAGGAGGGAGTTCAGCAAGTCCCGGGACCTAGTCCTTTGCCTGGTAACACGGCGATCATCATGGTCAGCCAACTCATTGACCATTGAAGTGTTGTTGTCTCCTCCGGATGACATTTTCTCCACAAACAGCTTCTTTTTCAGGCTCTGATACCACTTGTCACGGGCAGATTCCGTCGCTCGACCCCGTGCGGCACTTAGCGTTCCTGACCTCACTAAGGAAGGCTAAGTCAGCCTGTAATACGCTCACAATGTTAGAGAGAGAAAGTAGAGAGAGAAACTCTGATAGTATACTGTATTCACTCAAATAACTTGTGTGTTACATCTGAGGGGAATACCCCTATATATACAGAAAGCCTTTACAATCTAATGGTTAAGATCAATTCGATCTAATGGTTACAATTGATTCCCAACTACTACCTTCACCTACCTCCACCTACTACTATACAAGATTCTGGACTCTTCTGGAACCTTCTAGAGCTTTTCATCATCTATAAGCTTTTAGTGGGCTTGGGCTTTCGTCTTTGGGCCTTAGGAACCTCCTAAGAATGGCCCACTTCGGGAGGTCCGTAACACATGCACATTGCTGGTGGTTGTGTCAGATCGATGCCATTTATCTACAATGTCGTCAAACTTTACATATTTATTTTGAAGAAATGTTATGGAATATAATAACATTTATAAATATGAAGCGGGTTTAGTATAAATTTATGGAGGTTTGATTTTCTTTCTAAAAAGAGGATCATAAAATACTGATGAGATTAAGAAATAATATGAAGTGTGGTACTTTTCTCCTTGGATCATGTTTATGGCAAAGGAAACCATTTTGGCCTTTTACATACTAAGAATTCACCACTTTATCGTTGAATTATTCACGAAAGCTTCTCAACATTTTTTTACCTCGATATTACATTTTAACTAATTAAAAATCTAAAAGAAAAAGGAAAAAACTGCTTAAGACATCTATAACTCGCGTTTCTAAACGCGTTGCCTAATGCTCTAAGGAACGATGTTCGGTTCCTTCACTGTTAAATTGCAGAGCTTAGCTAAGTAACGTTCCTCCATAGAGGAACGTAGGAGCAACTCATTTTTCCTTTTTCTTTTTTCATTTTCTAAAATTTTTATCGGTTAAAAGTTTATTAGTAGAATTCGTAGAATGTTAAATAAAATATTAAGGAACTTTCATAAAGGAGCTAAGAAATAATTGACAGGTTTCTTGAAGAAAAGAGTTTTTTAACATGTTAACGTGGCATCCAAAAATAAAAAAACAAACTCTTTTGCAATAAAGATACTCCTAGGAATGTTCTTCTTTAGAAGAATGTACTTGTGCAAGAAACATGGGATAAGATCAACTTTACTCTATAGGATCTCTAGAACTATCTTGTACTGCCACATCATTCTTTTCAAAAACTTTACACTTCAATGAACTTGCACTTTATTCCTAAATTCCTTTATCATAATTCTTAACACTATTTATGCAATACCTGAATTCAATAATTAATAAATAGAAATGAATTAGAAAAATATATAAGCTCTTAAAATCGTATTTAAGATAATTATACTTGGATTTACTGTTTTTGGAAAAAACTTATCCCATTAAATCTAAACTTTACGAATAAATTATAAAAGTTAATTAAAGTGACTTAATAAAGTTAGAATCTAAATATTATCTTTAGAATTATAATTATATAATATAGGGTAAAACTCTTCGGAGCTTTTAAAATCGAGCTCGAAATGTGACTAAAATTTAGAGATAAGTTAATTACATTAGAAAATAAAATAATATAGCATAATATATTATATTAATATGTGTATTTTTATGAATATACCCGATATATATAATAATTATACTTGTAAATTAATCCGAAATTATATAAAAATTATAATAAGTGATAAACTTATAAAAATAAATAAGAAATATATCTTAAAAATAAAGAACATGCTAGAAACATGATTATATGTATATAATTACTTATTACGTGTAATGTATATATAGGATATATACCCGTATATTAATAAAATTACTAAATATCATATAATATACATAAAAATAATCATATTTTATCTAAAACTTCACAAAACCACATCCAAATGCACAGGAAAATTCAGGAAACAAGCGTAGAACATCCAGAATTACAACCTTGATGAATTAGAGTGCCTTTTTACCTAAATAGGACACTTGTACCTTAGGAATTTGAGAAGGAAAAGCAAAAATAATAAAAAGAATACTTAACCATTGAGAAAAAAATTCTAGATGACCCAAACATGTACATATAGCCTTTAGAACTTCATTTCATACTTTAGGAAACCAAATCACTCAAAGGAAAAATTTAGACAAATTTTAGGAAAATAGGAAAAAAACAAAGTAATGCATGCCCCAGCCTAGTTTCCTAACCTCCCAATGTTCTACTGTTGAACCCTACAGGCCATTGGAAGCCCACCTTGCATCTTGCCTTTCAAATCACCCCTTGCCAGCTAACGACTATTGAAGCTTCGATGAATAGTTGGTTTGCAAATCTACCCTGTTTTTCTTATATTTTTAAAAAATATTAAAATAGTCCAAAAAATTATTGGTAAGTTATTTTTAGGATACTATCACATTATAATTTTATTTTGATAAAATATTAAGTATTTTATATACTTCCTTAATAAACTGCCATTGTGATCTGAATTTTATAATTAAAAATAAATTAACTAAATGATTTTGTTTCACGCCCAAAAATTTACTATATGATCCTTTTAAGGTATGGCTTAATTGAATGTAGCCTATTTTTTATTATCTACATGTATAATATTTATTATATTTTTGGACCTTAAGATTGTAAAATTGGAATTTATTCAAATGAATGGATTTTCATAAAAATAATTGATGAAAATGGTAATTAATGACGTTTGGACACTTGTAATAATATTAAGACATGTTAGAAATAATTTTGTATAAAAATGAGATAACTCATTTTGTAGATCAGGATCGAAGAGTAGTTGTTTAACAGAGGTATGAGTTTGACATCCCATTATCTTCTTTTTCTCTTTCCAGAAAATACACTATATAATACTACCACCCTTTATTATGCACTATACAATAAATTAAGGGTAAAAATATAATTATGTGTATATAGGCGATAAACTTGATAACATGAAATTACTTATTAACTGAATTCCCTACATTTTTACGAGTCTATAGAAATTTTCACGGAATTAATCAATGACTTGAGTTATTTATTATGAATTTACTTGGTAAAATAACTTAATTTACTAACCGCGATACGTTTTCAACAAAACTAGGCTAAAATATGATAAATATTAGAATAAATCTTACACATATAAATGTTAATCAGGTTTAATTAGAGTAGGATTTTATCGTATTTTATACTATTATATGACCTAGGTTAAGGTATAGGTGTGTTAGGATTAGAAATTACATGTATTACTAGGTTATTTTAGGAAATTATATAAAATATAGCCCATTTATATAATATGATAAGGCTTATTATAGGAGCATATAGGTATAACAGAAAATAAAGTACCCTTTAGAAGTCTTCTCTCAAAATAGAACCTGTAGTACGTATCATCAAGTTCATGCGAACCGAATGATACAACTTTTACTAAAATTGGATAATTTTAAGTAATATAACTCATATTTCTATAATACTATGAAAATTTATATACTATGATAACTTTATTAAAATTGAAATGTAACGTAACTGATTAAAAATACATTTTGTTACGATCAAAACGATATATTATAATTAATAATATAACTATGTATATCACTAATGCTCACTAACTTAATATAACTTATATAATAGAACTATAATAAATATATATTTAAATAAAACTATATTCCATAAAAAATAATAATATACTTTCAATATATATATTTATGTATATAATTTCATGATGATATAAGGAATAGACAAAACCCTAACGTTTTCGTAACTCTTAGGAAAACTAAATCGGGATTTTGGTATACATATAAGGTTTCCTAGTGAGTAGAATGTCTGTAGTATGGGCTTACCATAGTGAATGTCATTACAGGTAAATTGGAATTATACTTTACCGCTTATTAAGATACTATATTAGAGTATCTTAAGGCTTAAAAATACTTCTATTTGTGGTTGTAAATTAGTTATCTATACGCATACCATATGTATAATTAGTATTCTATTTGTGATAGGAATTGAACTCTTCGACACACTATTCTTCATGATTTCATAGTTTTGTATTATATAAACTTACCTAGCCACCCTTGAATGGAACTAATAGTGAATTAATCACTAATACAATTGGATATACATAGCAATCGTTAGGGGAATAATTAGGAGTATTAGACCAAATATTAATTTCCTTCGATGAGAATAATTGAAATAGTTTTTTCTTATCCCTTAGTCAAATAAAGTGACAGGCTAGGAGGTTACAGCAAGAGTAGGAGCTATGGTTCGAAGGTGGTCACAAAAGGAGGATATTTTTTATTACGTAAGCTTAGGTTTGGTTTAATTTTGAGTCATGGTGAACTCCTTACGCTAAGTTGGAGTAAATATAATTTCTCTAACCTTATAATGAATTAGATAATATTATGCGATGTTTTAAGTGATTGATTGCATTGTATTTCATAATAATTAATAACCTTGTTTGTGATTATGTGATAATCTTCTGTCTCTATCTTACTTATTGAGCTAGTTATACTTACATCCATATACTCTTTTGCAAGTATCGAATGAAAGTACAAGATGTTCAGATGTCACCACCCCCAAGTTATTGTGTGATTGGTTAGGAAAGTAAGGAAAAGAGAATATACTAAATTTGAGCTTTTAAATGATCTTTTTTTTTTTTTTTTTGAGAAACTAGTAGGGAACTCCTAAGGTGCCTACTAGTTTCTTATCTTTTTGTAAATAGACTTTATGACTTATGGCTTTTGCAAGCTCTTAATGTAAATTATAACTCTATGTATGGAAATAATTATATAAGTACTGTTGTATTATTGAATAACAGGTTATCTTGAACAAGTATTTTGAAAATCTATACCATAATTTTGATCATTAACAGGTGTCAAACTAGATACTTTAAGCTAATTAAGTCATGTATACCTTGTATGAACTATATCTACGATAGTAACAATAAAGTCAATTTCTATCTTAAGCTAATTTATATGGTGAAACTGTTACGACTTCTTTTATTCGGGGCATAACAAAATATAAGGAATTTATAAAAATAAAGACTTAGTATACCTGTAAAAAGACTTACCTCATTTGTTTCCCCTACTATTCTATAAACGAAATTACATTTCTTCTTAGCAAACCAAAAACCACAAGAGAACTCTTAAGAAGATCATTAAGGTTAGGATTTAAGGAGTTTTATGCGTTTCAATCGAAACAAAACTCAAGATTTCACAAGTGAATAGTGTTTTAAGGTAAGTTACAACATATACTCCGTGAAATTTTTTTTTTTTTTTCTCTAGAATAGGTGAAGAAAACTTAGAGAAATTTGTTTTTACAAAGGTAGGGAGTGGGAATTGCATGTTAGAGGATCCTTACATCAAGAAACAACAAGTAAGTCACTCTTAAATCCTTAATTTATCTAAAGTTTCATTCATGTTATGGATTGTTGGTATTGAAGAGTTGGCTGCAATTTGGGGTTAAGATTCTTGTACTGATGATTTAAAGGCGTTGTGGAGTTTTTAGAGACGAGCTTAGAAGCGAAAAAGGCAAAGGAAAAGGAAGTATTATGTTTAGACTCGAGATTAGGGTTAAATAGGAGAGGAATCACATATTGCAATATGTAAAATGCTGCAAATTACAGTTAACATTCGAACGCCATGCATGTTAACTTTTGGGCACCATGCATGATGGGAATCGACTTCCAACTATATCCAAGCCGAGGCTGAGTTACAGCCAGAAGAACGAGAAAAAGAAAGATAAACACTCGACATTAAGTTTGTCGTCAACCGAGATGCTGAGAAACCACAAGACCGAGTACTTGAGACCAAAGAACCACTCGACACAGCATCAAGAGACTCGTGCCGACTGATTCTAGGACTTAGAAATTATGAGCCGACTTCTCTAGTGTCTCGACTAAGCTACGCAAGACTTCAAGGACTTCTTTCCAAACCCGTACATCCAACTACCGACCCTATCTAGTTTTGATACTACTCTTTCCAAAACATGCTGAATGACTACATGGCAACTTTCCCTATAAAATGCATAGTTTTGTACTCTTGTACATATTTTCCTTTATTTTATTTATGAGCCCAATTCTTTAGAATTTAAGGTCTTGTACATTATTTACATTTTTACCACTAAGATTTAGGACTTGCTATAAATAACAATATTTACAAACCATATAGAAATATAGGAGATCATACGTTAATACAGAGAAATATATTCCTGCATATTGGAATCTTTCCTCTTTCGAGCAAGGCTACGCTTGAGATAATAGAGGTTATGTTTGCCGGATTATTGAGTATTGATTAGGCTCTTTAAACTTTCCTACGTTCTTATCAATCTTGACCATAAAATTGTGGTGAACCTTTCATTTAAACTAGTTAGTGAGTTACATCTAACCTTCATTTACATTTTGAGCAACATTTAGTATTCGTGAGTTGTATCAAACCCTATTTCAAGCTCAAACCCTTGATTATATTTATATCTTGATGCGTGATATCCATACACATTCACACTCAAAACCCCTATTTTACTTCATATTCTTCACACCCATTCAAATCTACAAATACCCATTCTGTTTGTTTAACCCGCTACCGTATCACCTTACTCGGTTACCCTTTGATCCTCATCAATGCATGTTAGCGTTCGGATGTCGATGGTTTGTAACTCACGAACACGAGTTGCTGCATGGCATCCAAATGCTCTACCCTCTAGCATCTAGACGCCATGTCTACTACAATGTACATAAAATTTCCATTTCCTCCTTAGTACTTTTTCAACCTTCTTTTTCATTATAAAACCTTTGTAACATGTTTTTAAACAAGTTTTCTAAATTAAAACAACAACCAAACTTTATTTTTCTAAGGGACAATTTGAGACTTCCGATAAAGGCTTGAGACCTAGTTAAAGGGTTAGGATTTAGGAATGAGTTGTGGCTTTAATGTTTGAGTCTAGAGGTTGAGTTGTTTGTTTGTTATACCAGGTTATAGGACACCAGGATATGTGTTGAACACTACTATAGAGTCAGGTATGAGATACATGGATATTTGGTTATGTGTGCTAGGATAGAACTTTAAATTGAACTTAACTAAACTCGGATCTTTATTAAGTGTATGTTACTTATGCTTGACTTTGATTACCCACTGGTAAGGTCTAATGATGTTGGTAAGGTACCTAGCGATCTTTGTGTAGTGTTGTTCCAAATAGAGTCCTACATTAAAAAAAACTCAAGTAGATTTAGCATGATAATTAATTACTTGGGTGTTAAGGAGGACCAACATTAATACCTATGTAGTATTTATATTGCTTGTTTGTTAAGGTCATGAGAAAACCTAAGTCTCAGACTGCTTGGAATGTATTACTAGTAGACATAATAAATAAAGACTAAACTAGTTGATTGTTGCATTTAATGTAGTTACTCGTGTGTAATTGTGTCATTTGCTCATATGTTCATATATACGTGTGTGGTATCCAATATTGAGCATTAGCTTACCTTTCAAGGGTTGTTGTTTTTCAATTGCAAGTTCAGTATATGAGGATTATGGTTATTACTATGTGGAAGGTGATATGTACTTTGATGAGGAGAGTGATTACTATTACTATGATGATGGAGTAAGGAAAATGTAGTTTAGATACTAGGAGTGAACTGCTGAAAACTTTCTGTTATTGTTTCTCATTATACGTATTTGTAGACTATGTTAATTGTCTAGAGTTGCTTATGACTCCTTTAGTTAATATTTATTAGGTTGTCATTTGTTGGAGCTATGAGGCTCTAGGTTATTTATTTCAAGAGTTATTTCAAGTTCCAAGCTCATCCACTCATGATAGTTAGTTTCATATATAATATTGTATGTGGAGATCGAGTGGTCATTATTCCACTCTTGTTTTAGACTCGTGGATAATTAATTATCAGTTGGTAGATTTTATTATACATATGGAATGTAGACAGGTGTTGGGATCCTTGTATACCTTAACGTGTTCACCTTTAGGATTGACACATGATAGAGTTATGGCTACTCAAGTTTTGGGATGTTACAATTTTTTATATCTTCTAAATACAAGTTTGATTTTATTTTGTTAGATATTTTTTTATAAAAAAATAAAAAAAGAGGAACGCTACTTATATTCGTAATGCTTCGCTCCCCATATAAGGGAACTGGCTATACTGCAAAAGAAACAATAAAAAGTTCCTACACATAGGAAAAGAGACCAACAATAAAGCTGGTTTAACGTAGAAGGAACGTTACGTATGTTCCTAGTGCTTCGGCCAGCCCGCGAAGAAAAACGGGATAAAGGTGGTCGTAGAAAGAGAAAACAAAGTTACAGGTTTTATAACAAAATTGCTTATTTTCAAAAGAATTGCAATAATCAAAGAAACTATTAAGAGGTTGGTATTCTCAAGCATGTTTACAAACAATTTCTTTTCGAAGCCATGCGACAATAGATAAGCAAAATTGCAATTTTGTAACCAGTGCTATGAACTTTATAGGGAAGTCGTAAATTTTGACTTATAAAAAAATTTCCAACGTTTTGAATTTTCCAAAAAAATGTCCTAGAAAATACAAGAAAGCTATACATTTACAAAAATCTTCTAATTTTTTAAACTTTTAAAAAAATAAAAGTACTAGAAATGATAACTAAACTATTAAAAACACAAAAGAGTAATATGGAAAAATAAAATAAAATCAAGGGCATACACTAATTGTCCTTTCTAGTAAGGAGGTTAGCCATGATATCAAATCTCATCATCATAAGCTAGCCATGTGAATAACTTATGACACTATGTCACCATTAAGGCTAATCACCTAAATGGAGAGGGAAGAAAAATGGTTAATATCATAAAGAGTACCTAAATTTTACCAAAATGTGTAATTTGCTCTCTATACTTTGAAAAATTTAAATACTACCTAATAAAGTTTTTGTAATAATTTTTACTACTTAAACTAACTCTATTAAATCTATTTGCTAATATAAATATGTGGACGAAGTAGTAACTAACCTAAGGCAACCAATCGGTTGAATGACTCGCTTTCTACAATGGACCACAACCCATTTCCCTTAAGCTATTGTTCTGGTTACCCTAAGGTCGACGAGTGGTCATAGCCATCTCGTGGGGGTAGTGAAACTCCATATAGGTGGCCACCACATTCAATTCGGTTCATCTTTATGTTCATATTGGCAAACAAACTTAATAGAATTGGTTCAAATAAAAAAAAATAACTTTAATTAAGTAATAAAATAATCTTTTCAAAGTACATGTAGTAAATTGCATATTTTGATAAAATTTGAGTTCCATTTGTGACATCTTAGCAAAATACATCTTTTCAAAGTACATGCGTCTAGGGTTTTGTTGAAGTCCGAATGAGATTTTTAATGATGAACATCGAGTTTGTTTTCATCTTTTTGCTCAAATACATATTCTAACCTCTTAAAAACTTGTTTTCTTCTTCATTTAAGAATCTTTCTTTGTATCGTCATTAAATTACACATTTATACACTCTACTATAGTACATGTATTTTATTTGAAATTTTCATATGCTTTATGTGGGTGAATAGCTAAGAAATATGACTTTATTAGGGAATCCCCATATGAGGTTCTTGACACAAGAACCTCCTTTTGTGGTTCCTAATGGATGGGAGAGGTCCTAAGCTTTATTGTTATTATTTTTTATTTTTAGTATTATATTAGTTTAAATTTATATGTTGTGGGTATCGTAAATAATATAAATAAATATTAAGGGCTTTTGTGAAGAAATATATAAATAAAGTAAAGAGGTTCTTAAAAAGAGATCTCCTTACGTTGTTGATGTTGTGTCTAAGGATTTTAAACAGAATCCTTATGAATGGGGATGGTTTTAGCTGTAAATCAAACTTTTAAGGTTCAATGCAAAACATTTGTAACTAAAAAAATATGGAAATAAGACAAATCTAGTTTTTTCTATACAAATTATATGGAGTTTTATCTAATAAAAGTCTAGTACACAAATTATTAATAATATAATAAGCATTACTTACAACTTCGTCCTAAAAATACTTAGCAGTCGTGTTTTCATTTTGCGTTTTGTGAGACATCTCCTACATTGTCCAACTCTTTCTTTCAACAATGCCATTTTGTTGTGTCATGTACAAAGTTAAAAAGTTATGGTTAACGTCACGTTGTTGTGGTAGGTATAAAGCTAATAAAGGAATTGTTTGAGACATTAAATAGAAAGATTGATGATGTTATCATTGTATAGACCCTTATTGAACCAATTATGGAAGTGACATTAGGATAGAAAAGCAAGATAGTTAATGAGATGTTATAGTTTCTATCTCTAGGGTGGAGGAGAAAGTGGCACGTTAGAAGTCTACTCTTGAAGTTATTGAATCCTTAGTAAGAGCATATGTGTGACTAATATTTTATCTAAAGAAGAAAAAAGAGGATTAATAATATGCTACATTCCTTGATACGCTCAAGGAGCCACATATTAACATCTTGTTTTATGATGCATTGAAGTAGATATCTAGCTATAAAAGTACCAACGAGAACTTTTGAGGAAGAAAAGGAGGCTTGAGGCGAGAAACAACCATATTGTCTTAAGAGTGCATAGATGCAATCAAGAATACACTCTTCACTAAGTTGATGGACATAGGGAAGTTCACTTTAGCTTACACAATAGGTAATTTGTTTTTCAAGAACACTTCATGTGACCATGGTGTAAGTGCTAATTCGGTACCACATTTGACACTATTCTCTACAACAAAGAAGTTTTCATCAAGGGATGTGCTAAAGAAAAAGGGATGTGCTAAAGAAAATAGAGATGAATATTTAGTTTGTTGAGTGGTCCAATAAGAGACCCTAAGGAATGATCAAGGATGTTCTTGTGAAGGTGGATAAATTCTTATGCCCTTATGGATTTCATAGTATAGGACATTAGAGAGGATTTAGGCACTTCAATCATGTTGAGGCACTCATTTATCGCACTTGCTTAGTTTGTATTGATATAAAAAACAATAAGATGTTATAGAGGACTAGAGATGAAAAGTGAATGCAAATATCAAGAAGTGATAGAAAAGAAGAACCCACATGCCAACAAGATTGACATAGCATCGAATGCACCTTCTTGAGATGATTTGGACAATAGTGTAGCTAAACGACACATGAAACAATCAAATGATGAGATAGATGAGAGGTTTGATCTACCTTGAAGGAGAGGTAGTATAGTCAAACAAATGACTCTAAACCAAGCATTAGATGAAAGGTCGCCTACCTTTTTTTTTTTTTTTTTTTGTTATTCATAGGAGTATCGTAAAATCTAGGAAGCTAAGATCATTTAGCTTGCGATTTTGCTTACCAATAAAACCATTTATGTCATTTCTAAAAACTTTTGAAATTATACAATCTAACTTTTAGAAAAACCAAACGCTTACTTCCCTAAAATGCCATGTGCCTACTTATGTTTATATTGTTTTAAGAGAGGACAATGACGTTGTATTAATTAAATATATTTAACTAATTAATGCAAAAAAAATGAAAAAGTATTAAAAAATGAAAAAACGGAAAAAAGGAAGGAAAAAAAAAAATAATCCCACCTTGCTACCAAGGGTTGTTTCCTAACTGCAAGAAAGGTAAGGTTAAAGTGTTGAATAAAGAAAAATGAATATGGTGTATGGATGCACATGATTAGATCTTATAATGGCGAATTCACTTACCTAAGGGCAAGGGGCTAGCAACCATGTCTAAGGGTTACTACCACCCTAACATATACATATCATGCCACCAATCTTGTTAACAATTTGAATTTGAAATGGTTGGTACGAGTAACTCAAACTGCATTTTACGATCATATCAAGCTAAATTTGATATTGCACTCTTTATATACATGGAGATCGCCACACCAATTTCTTTAGGGAATAGAAGATGACTACACTATTAAAATTAAAGTAAGCAAATTTACTGTCTCTATCCCAAACAAGAAAAGAGCTTATGTGCACCTCAGTGGGAAGTATGTTATTTATGATTCTCTTCTCTTTATGACTTATTTACTGGTTTCCATGACCTCGACGTGGTCAACAATAGCCTTTCATAGCAAGCAGATTCTACCCCTGCCAACCCATTCCTCCTACCCCACCCTAACCCCCCGGTTTTCTCTTTTTCTTCTTGTATGTATTATTATTATTTTAATTAATTAATAAGGTATATTCCAATCAATCCTAATCAGTGTTTATTAATATTTTTTAATTAATTAATAAGGTATATTCCAATCAATCCTAATCAGTGTTCACATCAGCAACAATATATACAACTGTAGTACATCAACTTTTAGAGGGATAAGTGCTAAACATTTGAAAACTAAGGATCCATATAATTTTTAAATTTTTTAATGGTGATCCTTATGATTTACTCATATTAGGAAAAAGGTTGATGGGAAAGTGAAAGCAAAATGTGCATGAATTTCTCTTTGTATGGAAAAGAAATGAATGGTAAATTAAAAATGTCCTTCAATTATCCTCATAAACTTTGCAAATAAATTGTATCACGACCAATTTATGTATTTACTTGTTAAAAGGGTTTATATATATACATATATACGAGTTTTCTTGTGTTTTATATGGCAAAATTGCTTTTTTGTTTTTTCAGTTACATTATAAAATTTACTTTAAGACTTTATATGATTATTTTCCCCTTAATGAAAATTTCAATAGTAGTTCATAATTAAGTTAATAAATACTAAAGTGCCTTTTTTTCATCACTTAGTCCAAATGTTTTTAATTAATTTTAACAAGATATTTACCACTATAACTTTACAAACCAATATCAATTTCCCCTCATAGTACATGTGGGACTTCACTTAGCATAGGATGTCGTAATGTCTCTCACTTTTACACTCAATGTCTTCGTCACAAGAGGGATTGACTTTAATACTATTTTTAACGGCTTAAGCAAAAAATATTTAATAATCAAGCTAATAAATACTAATGAATATTTTTTAATCATTTGGCTCAAAAAATTTTAGTTAGTATTTAATAAGATATAAATCACATGACCTTATAAACCAACAAAAATTCTCTTCCACAGTCCATGTGGGACTGTACTTAACATGAGGTATCAAAAAAATAAATTAAAATAGAAAAAATCGGAAATATATAATATGAGTTCTCCTATATTTAGCTTTGCATAACTGTATTTTTTTTTCGATTATAAAATAAAACTTACTTTTAAGCTTTATATAATTACTTTTTCCCTCAAAGGAAATAATTTAAAATAGCAAAAAGTGAGAAGTAACATTAAAGTATGACAAAATATTCAAAAGCTAAAAATAGAAACTAGATGTTGTATCCTTTTATGTAGAGTTTTTAAAGGTAAAATAACGATACAAAGATCTAAATCATTTTTAAGATTTAGGAGTTTAAACTTTTAATTTCAAATATAAAGGGATTAAATTTATATGAAGTAAATATAAGAGTTATATTTTATCAACTTTTTAATAGTGTAGGTGTTACGGACCTCCCGAAATGGGCCATTCTTAGGAGGTTCATAAAGCCCAAAGACGAAAGCCCAAGCCCACTAAAAGCTTATAGATAATGAAAAGCTCTAGAAGGTTCCAGAGGAGCCCAAAATCTTGTATAATAGTAGGTAGGGGTAGGTGAAGGTAGTAGTTGGGAATCAATTGTAACCATTAGATCGAATTGATTTTAACCATTAGATTGTAAAGACTTTCTGTATATATAGGGGTATTCCCCTCAGTCCATGTTATTTGAGTGAATACAGTATACTATCAGAGTTTCTCTCTCTACTTTCTCTCTCTAACATTGTGAGTATGTTACAGGCTGACTTAGCCTTCCTTAGTACTTAGCCTTCCTTAGTGAGGTCAGGAATGCTAAGTGCCGCACGGGGTCGAGCGACGGAATCCGCCCGTGACAAGTGGTATCAGAGCCTGAAAAAGAAGCTGCTTGTGGAGAAAATGTCATCCGGAGGAGACAACAACACTTTAATGGTCGATGAGTTGGCTGACCATGATGATCGCCGTGTTACCAGGCAAAGGACTAGGTCCCGGGACTTACTGAACTTCCTCCTTAATAGGATGGATAGAGCAGAGTTGAGCATTGCTGAAGCGAAGGAACAATTCAATGAATCACAAGGCAACCTTGAAGAGATGGAGGAAGAACTTCAAGGCAAGTTGCAAGGAGCATTGAATCAAGCCATTGATGAGCTGAAGCAGCGTGACGAGACGATTAAGGGGAAGAATGAAGTACTCCAAGCTCGAGTCATTGCTTTGGAAACTAAGGAGGAGGGTTATGAAGCCAAGATGGATGCTATAATGGCAGCCATGCGCCAGGAGATTGAAGAACTTAAGAACCAACTAGCAGCGTATTGGGCGGCAATGGTAAGTGGAGTGACCATCCAGTCTGCTCATAGGATCGATGTCCCCAAGCCCGAACCTTTCAATGGGATACGATCCGCCCGGGAGGTAGACAACTTCCTTTGG